>JAAGEH010000293.1:28571795-28635344 GCA_011751065.1 Lasiurus cinereus | reverse complement strand
TATATATATATATATATATATATATACTCATACACACTAAGTATATGTAATATTTTAAACAATAAAAATATTAAACAAATACTATTGAAATAAAATTTAGTTTCACTTTCAAATTGTTAATTGCTAGTGTACAGAAATAAAATTCCTTTTAATATATTGATCGTGTTCACTGCAATTTTCAAAAAAGAAAATAAAAACAAAAGTTCACAAATCATTTTTAATTATCGTTTTTTCTAATTCCTCATTTCTCACTCGTTGATTCAGTAATAAGGCTTGCATTAATCCTGAAACTACACTGAAAACTACTCTTTACCTTGGTTATCAGTAATCAACATGTCACTAAATCAAAAGCACATTTTTCAGGTCTTCGTTTGTCATGTCAGCAGCCACTAACACTGTTAAATTCACTTTTTCTGAAAAACCTCTTTACTGATTTCAGTGACTCTCAGCCTCTCTTGGCTTTCTTTTCTGAATAATGGGTCATTCTCTTCTCAATTTGAGTCTGGTTTATGAGTTACACCATTAAAGGTACTGCAAGGCATGTGAAGACATTTATGCCCAATTTAAGTAGAAAGGCTTAGTTTTATTTCATCTAACTCTAAAACTTGACAGAACATTATTTTCAACCCATCTTTCAAAGACTGGTTGATATTTAGTAATCCCATTCTCTATTTCTGTCTATCAGATTATTTTTGTTTGTGTGCTAGTTAGGTGGAAAAATTTAATGACAGTTTTTAAAATTGTCATGAATGTGTTTGACTGGAATCTAAAGTATTTTGATTTAAATTAAAAAACAAAACAAAACAGTAGGGGTGGACAGAATGTAAGAAATCTTCTGAAACAGATTTCTTGCCAGCAGGGCAGAGCTCACACAAAACTCAGGAGCTAGTCACTAAACCATTAAGCAAGAACTTAGAAAGGAATTGGTATTAATAGTGAGTCTTAATGAATTTTTCCTTCTATTTAACACTTATTAAATGTTTGTTTGCTTGCATGTTAAACTGTTTTCCCTATAATAATTAAGACTACATATGTTCAATAACATATATTTATATATTTAATAATATATAAATGCCACAGATGGGAAAAGAACACATATTATCCAAAGAGTTAATAAGCTACAATCTTTAGTAAGATAAATTCTGAATTTTAAAAAGAAGTATTATGCAAAGTAAAGGTGGACATAATAATCATTGACAGGAAGGCTATCATATGATAATTTACTACCTTTAACAAGAAACATCATTTTGATCTTTAAGTAATATATCTTCATTAATACTGCAACCCATTAGCCATATTTATACCTTACAATTCATTCAACATATTTTTTATTGAATATCCAGCCCAGTGCTGGGATACAATAAACAAAATATTTAAGATCCCAACCCTGTAGAAATTCATGGGACAGTTATTAGATATTCTTTGGTTGAATAAAAGAATTAGCACTGTGTTTTTAGCTTTGACATAGACTTTCTCAAATTTTTATTTTATTTTCGTGGTGGATAATTATTTCTGGAATATTCCAATTAATTAATTATACATTTTGAGATAACTAATATGTTGCCTTTTTAAAATGTGTTCTTTCTTTTTTATAATTGCTTTTGACAGTTTTATTTTGTAGTAGAAAATCAAGAGAGTATAAAATAAAAAACATATACTACATTAATAATATAACTGCTGTCATAAGACTTTGCATACATGTGAGAGACAAAAACAAATGTGCTTACCTGAATGTTCTCCAATTCAAATAAATTTATATTAAAATAGCTTCCATGAATTATTAGCATTATTTCACCTACTTTTTGAGCCAATGATGAGGTCATTCTGTACGGGAAAAAGGCCAAAATATTATCTTAGATTCTTCAAAGAGGCTAAAATATAAATTTCAGTATAAGTTAGTTCTCATACTGACTTGGGAACCCATAGTTCAAAGCACTTGCATTTTCTTTATTTTATTATTTATGGCCTAAGTAAACTAAATCCTTTTTTTCCTTTTAAAGTTTATCTAAAATTATTCTAGAAACATTCTATATAAAACAAAGGATTCTATTTCAAACACTAGAGGCCCTGTGCATGAAATTCTGCACTGGGGGAGGCCTGGTCCCTCTTGCAGTCTGAGAGCCCTCAGGGAATGTCAGACATCCTTAGCACTGCTCTGGAGGCTTCTGCCACCCCTGCTGCACTCAGTAGCCATGAGCCCAGCTTCTGGCTGAGTGAGGCTCCCCTGTGGGAGCGTACTGACCACCAGGGGGCAGCTCCTGTATTGAGCATCTGCCCCCTGTGGTCAGTGTGTATCATGGCGACTGGTCTTTCTGCTGTTTAGTCTGTTTTCATATTACCCTTTTATTCCTCTGGGATCAGGCCAAAACCAGCTCTCAGACATACCCTGAGGGGTCCTGGATTGTGAGAGGGTGCAGGCCAGGCTGAGGGACTCACTGATGCACCATCAGGGCCAGAGAAGGACACAGGAGGTTGGCCTGCCAGAAAGGGACTGTGGGAGGCCTCCAGGACATGTCTGTCCCATCTCGCTCAGTCCTAATCAGCTGGACCCCAGCAGCAAGCTTCCTACCAATCAGAGCATCTGCCCTTTTCTGGTCAGTGTACATCATAGTGACTGGTCTACTGGTCAACTATCTATTCCCTGGTGATCAGTGCACATCATAGTGAGTGGTTGAGTGGCCTTAGTATATCATTAGGATATTATGCCTTGACTAGAGGCCCGGTGTATGAAATTCATGCATAGGGGTGGGAGGAGGAGGGAGCATCCCTCAACTTGCCTGCTTCCTCTTCAATATGGGACATCCCTCTCACAATCTAGGACTACTGGCTCCCAACTAATCACCTGCCTGCCTTCCTGATTCCCCCTAACTGCTTCTGCCTACCAACCTGATCACCTTCTAACCACTCCCCTGCCAGCCTGCTTGATGCCTAACTGCTCACCTGCCAGCCTGTTTGCCCCTAACTGCCCTCCCCTGTGAGCCTGGTCACCCCTAACTGCCCTCCCCTGCAGGCCTGATCACCCCAACTTCCCTTCTCTGCTAGCCTGGTCACCCCTAGCTACCTGCCCCTGCAGGCTTCATTGCCCCCAACTGTCCTCCCTTACAGGCCTGGTTCCTCCCAACTGCCCTCCCCTGTTGGCCATCTTGTGGTGGTCATTTTATGTCCACATGGGGGCAGCCATATTTGACCACATGGGGGCAGCCATCTTATATGTTGGAGTGATGGCCCATTTGTATATTACCCTTTTATTAGATAGGATAGTGGTCTGGTGCACAGGTGAGGGCCAGCTGGTTTTCCCTGAGGGGTGTCTTGGATCAGGGTGGAGGGTTCCCTTGGGGCATGGGGCAGCCTGGGCAAGGGGCCTGTGGTAGTTTGCAGGCTGGCCATGTCCCCTGGCAACCCAAGTGGAGGCCTTGGTATCTGGGATTTATTTATCTTCTATAATTGAAGGCAAGCCAGGGCTGGGGAAGCTTGGCTTCTTCCATCGCCTGGGGCAACTCAAGCCTTCTGCTCTCTTCAGCTCCATGGCTGCCGCCATTTTTGTTGGAATTTATTTTTATTCTATAGTTGAAACTTTGTAGCCTTGAGTGGAGGCCTGGGCCTTCCAGGGTGTGCAGAAAGCTTTTCTTCCTCCATCACCAGGGGCAACTCAAGACTCATGTTCTCTCTAGCTCCATGGCTGCCACCATTTTTGTTGGGACTTATTTATCTTCAATAATTGAAACTTTGTAGCCTTGAGGGGACACCTGGGCCAGCCCAGGTGTGTGGAAAGCCTGGCTTCCTCCTATGCTGGGGAAATCCAAGCCTCCTGGTTGCTCCACAGCCATCTTGGTTGGGGGTTAATTTGCATACACACTCCTGATTGGCTGGTGGGCGTAGCTTGCGTGTAGCAGAGTGATGGTTAATATGCATATTACTCTTTTATTAGATAGGATAGGTTGAATGGATGACCAGACTATAGGGCCACTGAACACTTAGCATATTAGACTTTTATTATATAGGATTAGAGGCGTATATAACTATAATTAGGTTATGATGTCCAAAGTACCCCTTGTAGAAATTATATTGACTTTACTTAATTTGCAACTTAGAAGAATCAAGCTCAATTTTGGTATTAAAGGCAGAATTATTAATAATATATTTACACCTATGTTTTCTTCTGAGATTTTTGCAGTTTTAGCTTTTACATTTAGGTTCATTTTTATCTATTTGGGGTTACTAATTCCTTTTTATATAAATTTACTTATTTTTGCTAGTATTTTGTTTTCTATTCTTTTTCTTTCCATTAGTGCAAATAATTGAGAATTAATTCTGTTCTGAAGTTCTGCTGATTAAGGAAGCTTTCAAGAACGCAGGCATAAACAACCAAAGAGGAAATTTTAGCATAATGACTTTAAAAAGATACATTTCTAACCCAAATAAGAAAAACATTATCAATATTTTAATATATAGCTACTTTCTATTTCTGTCCTCTACTTTAAGCTTCTCCCTTATCTCCTCACCAAGATATTTTGTTGGAATGCTTTTGTTGAAATTGCTTTAAAAAAATGAACTCAATCAAGATCACATTAGAGCAGCTTAAAAGCATCAAATCTTTAATTACAATAATTGTGTAGTCGATATTAAAATGTGCTCTGCACTGTGGGCACAGAACACAGATATGAAAGCCTAAGTTTAGACGCAGTTGCAGAGCCTCCTAAGGAATGACATCATGTGAACTCCATGAATGTCCAAGGTTACAGGGATTATAACAGATTCTTGAGGTCCACATACAATGTGTTTGAAACTTTCTTTGGCTAATTTAGTCTCTGAAAGGCACTAGAGAACATATAAATGTCTCTCTACAAGGGGAATTTTATTTTAACAAATGATATTATGGAAATTAGTTTAATATGAGACTGATTTCCAATCTCAGATTCCAATCATGATAAATATTGTTTTTTCTACATGAATAAAAGTACTTCTGTCTTAATTTTTGAATGTATAGTCTTGTGTCAAATTTTTTTCAAAAATGCTCTGTTTAACAATTGGTTTAACAATGAAGTTCTTTAAAAAAAATGTGTCTCTGTGTTAGAAAACAACTATTTCTCAAGCCTTTGAAGTCCATGCCCACTTTTGTTAAAACATAAAAATCTAGGGACTCTATGTTATTTAAATTTTTAAATAAATATTTTTCATAGATAATATATAGTTTTAATATTGGAAGCATTTTTTTTTTCACACTAAATCTAGAGCCCTAAATCCCTACCTCCCTTTTCCTGTCACAATGAGATTCTAATATATAGTACCGATAAATGGAATCTTTTCTAGAATCTGGGTTGAAAATACACTTTACCCCGCTATATAAAATATCTTTCTTCACATTTTTGTGAATGTAAGAAATTCCATTTTGAATCAAGCCAGCCAGTGTTTTGAAACAGAGCTTGTAAGCACTGTGCCAGTGGAGGGCAGTGATACAATGCCTCTCACTATCTGTTTAATAATTAGGTAAACTCAAATTTCTAAAAGTAGTCATTTTTAGCTCTTTGATTTGTAAATCTCTCCCAATTTTCTCAAAATGATTTAGCTCTATTACTTCTTGAAATACTGAGCACACAAAACATTTTTTTCTTTTTAACTTATTCTTAATATCCTCTTAATAGGTTCATGTTTGGGGGAAAGAACTCATGTAACCATAATGATGATATATAAGAGGAAAGATTATCTGCTAAGAGTGAGAAGCTCAGAGTTATTTAGAGGGCTTGGGAAATACTGAAGGTAAGAAATGGCAGGTGAGTGAAATATATCCAAGTGTTTACTTTCCAAGGACAAGCTGAGAATGAAGTTAATAATTTTTAAGAACATCGATCAGAAATTTAGTGATTTATTTCCCCTAACAACATTAGGGTAACTAAAGCAATGGCAGTTGGATTGGAGAAAAGGGGAGAAACTTTAGAACTTTAAAATTCTGGATTGCTGGACCTTGGAACTGGAAAGGGCCTCAACATTGCTCTACTTCAGCCCCATGATTAAATACACATTAAAATATTAGATTTTTTACAGATGATGCAATTAAGCCTCAAAGATTTGCCCAAGACCAATAACTAGTTAATGGCTGAATAAGAAGTATAGGGTTTCAGGAAGCAAAGGGCCACCTGGAAAGTATGAGGAGCCCATTCTCAGGGATGATGGATTGCTGGGATTCATTTAACAAAGTGTGGTTTGGGAAGTTGGAACTGACAACTGCTTATTGTGCATAAAATAATGCAAAGGGGATTGGACACTGATAATCTAACACAGGTTAGCTCATTAAAGTTTATAAATGCCTTTTTATTCCCATACTTTAGTTATAATGCAATGGTGAACTTTTCCAAATTTAAGCATTTACCTCCTTGTTTGAAAATGTATCATCTACCAAGGGATTTACAAAAATCTAGTTATCTGATCTAAACACTTCTGATAATTAGCCAACATGAAACCAGAAGCAAAAGGAAAATAAGCACTATATGCTCTTTGTGGCCCCACAATAGAGCAGCTACTTGGGTTTCAGTGGATTTGTTGTAATAGATCTTTCTTTCATAAGCTCACACTACATACATATTAAGGATTTTCAAGAAAATAAAAAATAGACTAAACCTAACGTGCTAATTCTACACAGTAAAAATTCTTGATGAAACAGCTTTCAGGCCATAATCGGTTTGGCTCACTGGACAGAGTGTCAGCCTGTGGACTCAAGGATTGCAGGTCCGATTCTGATCAAGGGTATGTACCTTGGTTGGGGGCACATCCCTAATAGGGTGTGTGCAGGAGGCAGCTGATTGATGTTTCTCTCTCATCGATGTTTATCTCTCTTCCTCTCCCTTCCTCTCTGTAAAAAGTCAATAAAATATATTTTAAAAAAACACACATCAGCTTTCAGAATTCAAGTTATAAATTTACATAAAATACTAAAATAATATTCAAATCTCCTTGGAACAAGTTGATAATTCAAGGTAGTGACTCCCAGGACTATGTTAATTTTCTTCCACTGCACTATATGTATATTAAGGTTTTATTCTGTTAATAGGATTTGCTTTGGTTTTAAGACACACAATTTCCTTAAAGCACCATATGTAGAAGTAAATTCCTGCTGTCTTCAAGCTTTTTGTCATTTTTTCCTCTTAGGAGGGCTTAGAAGAAAATCTTAAAAATGAAAATGTAATACATATACCATATAGAAATATTCATTTGTTAGATGTTATTAAGCCTCTTCCATATTGGGCATTTGAGGGTTACAGGTTTATTCAATTAAAAAAATAGCTAACTATTCAACATCTACAATAGTCTAGATGTGAGTATAGAGAAGATTAATCATGACCTTCATTAGTAGGGATCTGATTGTATCTTTTATATGCACTAACTGAAAACAAAGTAAAACAATAATTGCAGATATGCATACTATAGTCACCCCAAATTTATATGTTTGCATAGCATCTGTGAATAGCTAATTCATGGAAGAACATAAGCAGTTCTCTGCTGGTGGTGAGGAGAATAGTTTTGGCTGCTGTTAAATTGGTCCTGACAGGAAATCACAAAAGCCTAAACCAAATCAATAGAAGTAGAAATAGTAACATAAGGGCAAATTCAGTTAATAGTTATGTGTTATAAATAGGAATTGATGTTGGGTAAGATAGAGACAGTAAGCTTGTGAACAATTCCTGTTTTGAATTTTACTAGCATTTGGAAGCTTTTTAATCAAATTCTAATAGTGACCATTTGGAGGCTGAACTACTTAAAAATATAAACATCTATATAGTCTCATAGAAAATGTATATATACATTTTTCACTTAATATGAGGAACATCATGGTTTCCCGAAATCAACCCATGATTTCTTTTGACTTGAAATATAGTTCAAACAAACTATGAAGATTTGGGGTTAAAATTGCAATGAAAGACAATATTATATTTTATTTATTTTTATTATTACACTATTTAACTTCATAAAATATCTATCTATATGCTATGTTAGGATTTTTTAAGTTACTCCTATTTAGTGTACAATGTTTCATATTTTAGTTAGGAAGCAGCTGATTGATGTTTCTCTCTCATCGATGTTTCTAATATTCTACCCCTCTCCCTTCCTCTTGGTTAAAAAAATCAATAAAATATATTTTGGGGGGAAAAGCATGCAATTTACTGGCGTTCAGTATATTCAGAGTTGGCTAACATCACCACAATTAATTTTGTGACATTCTCAATATCCCCCCTAAAATACACTTATACCTATCAGCAGTGACTCCATATTTTCCCCAACCTACCCCCACCAATGCATAAATGAGCACTAACTGCTTTCTGAATCTATATATTTGCTTATTCTAGAAACTTAATATAAATGGAATCATACAATATTGGTCTTTTGTGACTGACTTTCTATTTTAATATTTCAAGTTTCATTTCATTCATGCGGTGGCATGTATTAGCATTTCATTACTTTTTATAGTGAACTAGAGACCCAATGCATGAAATTTCTGAAAGAGTAGGCCTTTCTTCCCTCACTGCCAGCACCAGTTTCCACAGCCCTGGCCTCGTCTGGAAGGATGTCTGGTCTAATTAGCATATTATGCTTTTATTATTATAGATAATATTCAGTTGTATGGATATACCAAGTTTTGCATATCCATTTATCAGTTGATGAACATTTGAGTTGCTCCACTATTCTTTTTGCTCTTATGAGTGATGCTGCTATGAACATTTGTGTACAGATTTTGTTTGTATCTAGTAGTAGAATTACTGAGTCATATATATATGATTATATATATATAAATAATATATATATATATATATATATTTGATTTCAGAAAAGAACAAGAGGGAAAGAGTGATAGAAACATCAGTGATGAGAGGAAAACATTGATTGATTGATTGGCTGCCTGCCTCCTGCACAACCTACACTGGGGATTGGCCTGGAAACCTGGGTATATGCCCTGGCCAGGAATCAAACCGAGACCTTCTGGTTCATAGATTGATGCTCAACCACTGAGCCACTGGGCCAGCTGGGGTAACTCTTTTGATTAACTGCCAGATTATATTCTTACCTTTGTTTTACATTTTATGAAATTTGTCTTATTACTTTTATCTCTCGGTAGTAAATGTTTTCTGGAAAAATTCCATTTGTGTTGAATTATTTGTTAATGGAATCATGATTTATGTGTTTTAAAGGAGCTTGATATTTAAAATGGTATCTGGATCTTAACACTTATATAAAAGCTCTGAGTTAGGAAAAGCAAACCTGATTCCAAAGCTGATTTCTAATTCACTATGTGAGTCACTATTAACCTACTGTGAGACCTGGGCATTACTATAAACCCATAAGATAGCAGGAACTTTTTTTTTTTGAGAAAAATTACCTAGTATAATGTATAAATAGCCAGTGAAGTATATCAGAAAGAAAATTATATAAATTGTAGTAAATTACATCAGAGTTAGACAAGAATGATGAAAAACAAAATAATATAGATAAATTCAGATTACTTAAGGAAAAGGTTTGATTTAGATATTTGCCATTTAATTTAATTTATAATTGAAGACAGATAAATCAAAGTGAAAATCTAATTTCCAACTCAAAGTGAGAATCTCATTTCTATCTCTTCACTAACCCCCACCTCCTTCCCTATATAGTCCTTGGACAGAGCTTTAGTTTTAACTTTCATCTAAGAGCCAAGCAGAATATGACAAGAAGGAGAAACTGAATGATCAGTTAGTTAATCAGAATTTAATGTGGAATGAAACATTCCACAGTTCTGAGATTCCTGGGAAATCAGAGAATATTGAATTCCTGAAACTTAAAAGATATAGTAGCTGGTACTTATACTGCTATTTAGTTTGTAGTTTTGTGTGTATGTGTGTGTGTGTGTATGTGTGTGTGTTTGTGTGTTTTACTTTTTCATTCTTTCATTTTCATATTTATTTATTTATTTGGGCTGAATCTCAAGCCCTTTATTTTATTTTATTATTTAAATTCTTTATTGTTTAAACTATTACATAAGTCCCCTTTTTTTCCTCATTAACCTCTCCCCAGCCACTTCCACCCCCACCATATGTCCTCATCCCTCTACTATTTGTGTCCATGGTTATGCTCATATGCATGCATATAAGTCCTTTGCTTCTCCAGTAGGGGGCATGCAAGAGGCAACCAATCGATGATGTTTCTCATAAATGTTTCTATCTCTCTATTCCTCTCTTATCACCCACACTTCCACCTTCCCTCTTAGGTTGGACAGTCTGTTCCATGTCTCTATGACTCTGACTCTGTTTTTGTTCATCAGTTTGTTGTTCATTTTATTTCACATGAGTAAGATAATATAATATTTATCTTTCTATGACTGGCTTATTTCACTTAGAATAATACTCTCTAGGTCCATCCTGTTGCAAATGGTAAGAGTTCTTTCTTTTTCACAGCAGTCTAGTATTTCACCGTGTAGATGTACCACAGTTTTTAAATCCATTCATCTGATGATGGGCGCTTAGGCTATTGCCAAATCTTAGCTATTATAAATTGTGCTTCTATGACCATAGAGACGTATATATCTATGCATCTGATTGGTGTTTCTGATTTCTTGGACTATATTCCTGGAAATGGGATTACTGGGTCAAATGGGAATTCCATTTTTAAGTTTTTGAGGAAACTGGGGTAGAGACTAGCTAGAAATGGAAAAAAAGTATGCTATCAAAATGTGTAATTTTGAGCTATTTCTTCTATGGAAAAGAGAAAGATGCAATTCAATGCCTACTGACAGCCTATTGCATGTAAAACTTTTATGTGGTTAAGATGTAGGGTGCAAAGCTAAATAATACCAGTACTTTCCAAAAGTTTGTCTAAAATATAAAGATAGCTGTTAAATATGTTGAAAATGTCTAAAGATCATTATATCAGTAAATAAAAACACTAAAGAAATTCAGAGGAAAGAGACCTGACTCATTCTGGAAAAACTTAACTTTGGAGAATGGGGTCGTATTCCATATGGCAGAATATGCAAAAGTCATTCTAGACAGAAGGCACAATCACGAGCAAAGACACAAAATAAGAAACTGCACCAAGCCTGATTAGGGAAGAAGAGTTGTATCCAAAATAATTCAAGAAAAGCCTTAGATAGTAATATTCACAAATCCCTTAGCTATATTGAATAATATTGGATTTTGGCAGCCGTTAAGAATCTTAATTTTTTTCTGCATGAATTTTGGGGGTTCTCTTCTTCCTCACTTACCATCCCACTGGAGTTATACAGAACTCCCAAATTTCTAAAGGGATATGTTTAGACTTGCCATATGAATTTATGTAGAAATGAGAATGTTTCTGTCCAAAGACAATGCCAACATAATATCCCTCTATTAGGCCCAACTTCCTGAGGGCAGGGGAATTCAGAAAGTACATTTTGGATGAATGAATGAGTGAGTGGAGAGGAAACCAGCAGACCATTTTTGATGCTGTCATTTAGAGGAACTCTTTAAGAAATGGGTTATAACATGTTCTAGATTCTTATATTATAAAATCCCTTCAAAGTGCTTTTGGAGTATGCACATATCTTTTAATATTACTTCCACAGAGGTATTTGAGTTTTCTTGAAGCTTGAAGCATGGAGAAGCCAGGATAGAGAGCCAAGAAATATTTCTGACAGCCAACAGTTGCCAATTAAATTATTTAACTCTAAATGTGTCAGTGTCAATATGTGAAGTTTGTTTCGTATTGCCCCTTGTGCATTCAGAAAATCATTAGAAGTTTGTTCAACTTTTAAAATCTTATAATCCAAGAGATTGAAAGTACATATATTTTTTGTAAATGAATAATATCTAGAATATAATATTTTTCAGGAAGTTTTCTATAGTCTTTAAAGAATAAAGGATGCTAGATAAAATAGAAAATTAACATTATTTATTACTTTCTTTAATAAAGACTTTTCATCAAAATAACTTAAATTCTATAGTTATGATGGCTTGAATAATTTGTTATTCAAATGCATTGGATAATGTTAAACCTTTGTTGAACATCCTGAAACTATCAATTACAATTTTCAATCTGAAAGATATTATATAAATTGAGCAAAAAATAATGAAGGTGGCTCTCATGGACATTTATGATAAAACTGAGACAAAAGCATAGTTGATAAGAAAACAAAGAATTAACTTTAAAATGATTAATTTTAAAAGATGAAAAAAATTTTTTAGGTCGTACCCCTTAGCTGTAGCAGAATGGTGTCAGGGTTCAATATTCTGGCATATTTATATGAGATCTTCTCTTAAGGTGATATTACAGATAGAAGTGAAGCCCTGCTGAACTCTTCACAGTTTATTCCTACTGATTTTCTACCCAGCGGTGACCTGAGTTTAGTGTTTCTTATTTCCATTATGTATCATTCACTTAATAAATATTTCTTAAGTGCCTGCTATGGGCCAAAGACTCTTCTTTGTGTTGGGGGATACATACAGCAGTGAACACAGCAGACAACCATTCCCATTCTCATGGACCTTATATTCTAACATGGGAGAGGACAGGCAACATGCAAATAAGCCAGCACATTATGCTAACAGAGTTAATAATTTTATATGAAGAAAGGAGGTTAGCTCTAAAATGTATCCTCATTTAAAGTACATGGGGTCTATTATACTTACTAGTATTAATATATGCACCTCAGAGTCAAATCAGAGGGTTATTTGTGAATACTGTGCTATGCACATCTATTCTTTTGTAGTGAAATTTGCACCACCCTGGTAATTCCTCAGTTTTTATAAGTGGTTTAATTTGGGGTATGTAGACCAATTATGCAGTCAGATGAGGCGCCGAACTTGTACAGTGCCAAATTTTAGTGAATTTATTTGGCTTTTTGTCAGCAGTCGACATCAGATATCAAGCTTCTGGCAGGAGTCTACATGAAGTCATCTTTTCCACCTTCACTTGACCTCAGCTCAGGGGCTATATAGCTCAGCTGTAATGTTTTATAATATATAAAGACACATCAATTCCATGCCAGCCATGCCCTCCATCCTTGCTGAGTTTAAATAAGTAAATAAAGCAAATTTTAATTATGCGAAACAGTGTTTTCACCCCATTTAGATGTTTATTAGATTTCCTACTGAATATGATTTATATTTGAGAAAGCAAAAGGCAGGATCTCATCTAAAATCCAACACCATTTTCAGCATTAAAAAACAAGTTGTTTTATCTGGGTCAATGGCTTTTATATATTTTTACATTCCAATCATTATCAGAGGAAACACCAAAATTATTACAAAACAAAATTAAATATGATAGATATTTTCATGCTACTTATGACCTGAAAATAAATAGAATACACAGGAAATTTATATCTAATCAATGTACCTGAAGACTCATTCATTGAAAAATTGTATTATTGGCTATCATTCTTTACACACAAATACAACAGGAATAAATTCAGGGCTACAAATATTAAAACCAGTCTTACTCAAAAGACGTCAAGATGAATTTTAATATAAACAAGTAAATAAAAAGCAAAACCCCAAACAAAGAAACTTCCCTAACAGTTTGAACTGGTTTTATAACATGTCTTTTCTCTTGGAGATAATGAAGCATAGACCACTGAGAATCAACTTTGCTTGTGTAAGTCATTTTGCTAGATAGTTCAGGTTAGGTATTATTCCTACTTTAAATGTCACCCTCTTTGCCTGGAGGAACAAGAAGGGTCTATGAAATATTCTGGAATCTCAGAAGCTATTGTCATCCCAGAGACTACCTGCTGGTTTACAAAGTTCAATACCTTTTCATTGAAAGATCAGGAACCTGGTCTGGCAGCTATGGCTCAGTGGTTGGGTGTCAACCCAGCAACCAAGAGATCACATATTCTCTTCCCTGTCAGGGCACATTCCTGGCTTGTAGCCTCCATCTCAATAGGGGAGCATGCAAGAGGCAGTCAATCAATGATCTTTCTCATAGATGTTTCTATCTCTCTATTCCTCTCTCTCTAAAAAAAATCAATGGAAACATTAAAAAAAGAAAAGAAAGAAACAACAGGATCGGCCATAAACACTGGAAGAGATGAGTTTGGGAGAACACCAGCACTGTCTTTGGAGAACACAAGGACTCTTGCCTTCATTGGTCTGTCTCAGCATTCTGAAGGTTGTCCAAATCTGGGAGCTCACCAAGTTTCATTTCATCCATTAGGCCTGGAGTTAAGAATAGACCTGAAAATTCTGTCAAAATTGGTGATGTATGGCTGCTGAGAATTTCAAATTGCTTTAAGTGCAGGAGCCAACAAAGTAATGTCCCACTATAGGATGAGATCACAACATCATGCGCTCACTCTCTCTGTGAGCTGCATTCTATATGCATGGGGAAGAGCCAAAGCATGAGTTCATTGAAGAAATGGCAAAGAGATTCTCCTTAACCCTGTAGCTACCAAGAATTTCAACCAGATCCATCATGGCTATAGATCTCCCTTAAGATACATACCCGTGGATATAGCCCTGCACTTCACACAGCCCCAGTGATGATAGACTGATTTTAAAACAGATGCATGGAGAACAAAGTGCAAATACCATTTATATAGCTGACTTGACTGAAATTTCCAAATGCACCATCATCTTCTCAATCAAGATAGCTAAAGCACCCCAGGTTTATAAAATTTGGTTGCCCCTCATGAGTTTAAGAATATAATAGAATCTTATGATAGCATTTGCCTTGAATGAGTTGTCCAAAATATCTGGGGATTTTTTTGTATGTAATTGTGATGAGCAAGTTTTAGATGAGAAGTCAAACTAAGGTGTTGGTTTATGAAGAGGGTTAAAATTCCCTTGAGATATTTTAAAAAGCATTTGGCAAATGTGAAATAATTGAGCTCAGGACATTGGAGGCTTCTTTCTTATTGGTCCCAAATTATTTCTACGTTTCAGGAAACAAACTGTGCTCACAAGAGGAAAATGTATGTTAAATGTATAATTCAAACTGTGTGAGGTCATCAGGAGGAAGTTTTCATAAGGCATAGTCTTACAACAAAGTAGTTTGGAAAACAAATGTAAGTAAAACATATCTGTGGTTCTCATAATCGGCTTTCAGATTTCAAAAAGAGTAGAAGAGAACTCATGAGGATTCTACAGCATGGGCCTGAAATAAATGTGGACAGGGAGGACCATGGAGGGTAGGGCTCAATGAGAGGTTGTTCATGTGAAAGCAGGGATATGACCTCTTCTTGTCTTTTTAACATGCTCATCCTCTTCCATGTGTTCTCTCCAAATGAGGTTACTTAACAAAATATAGAATGCTCAGTTAAATTTGCATTTTGGGTATACAATAATTTTGTTTATTGAAAAATATTTATTCATATATATATATATACAGGGTGGGGAAAAAGTAAGTTAACAGTTGTAAGTACATGAAATAGTTTATTCTTGTATTATTACTTATTAACTAGTGGCCCAGTGCACAAAATTCATGCACATGCACAGAGGTGAGGTTCCCTCAGCCTACCCCGCACCCTCTCCAATTAGGGACCCCTTGGGGGATATCTGACTGCCGATTTAAGCCAAATCACCTCCTAGGCAGCCATTGGCTCCTCTCAGTTCATCCAGATTTGGTTCTGATTGCTCAGTTTATATGTCAGGTAGCATCTCCAGGCCTATCTCTAGGCCGGATTAGCAGCCCCCATGGAGGCCTGGAGAGAAACAGAGTTTGGTTGCTGGCAAAGCTGGGAGAGAAAGAGAGCAGCAACGGCTGGCTAGCAGCTGCCACAGAGGCTTTGGATCAGATCCTACCTCTCTCGCCTCTCTCCAGGCCTGATCCTCAGCTCCTTCAGCAGTCAGTGCTGGATCTCTGTATCCGCACTGATTGCATGACTTTTCCGTCAAGCCTTTGATCGTTTTGGGTGTTACGGATCCTGGGTTTTTATATATTAGGATTATTGAATTATTTTCCATACAAATAACTACAAACTTACTTTTGCCCCACCCTATATATGTACATGTGTATGTGTGTGTGTGTGTGTGTGTGTGTATGTATGGATATACATTTATACGTGTATATAGGTGTATAGGTATATGTGTATATATATGTATATTGCACACATACATACATATACTAGTGTATCTAAAGAGAGACAGTGAGATTATCTAAAATTCAAATTTAACTGAGCCCCTTGTGTTTGTGTTTATAGTCTGGCAAACCAGTCTATATCTTATCCACTTAATCTCACCAGAGCTTAACATTGGGCAGAAAAAAATGAGGATAATTAATAATGGTACACAAGGAAAACATTACCAAATGAATCAGACTGGCCTTGCTACCTCACATTCCTACCCTCGCCTCCTGCTCCAATATTAACTGCTTTCCCTTAAGTTAATGGTGTGAGTAAAGTACTGGATGAAGTGGGAAAACTATCCTTGGGAAGAGCTGTCTCAGGTGAGGGCTCTACACTGTGGGGACTCACCCTCAGTGGGAGAGGTTACTAGCCTTCAGTTTTTGTTCTTCATTCTTCTTCTTCAGCAGAATCTTCAATAAACACCACTGTTAGATCACCCATTTGGTTTAGCCCACTAATTTTTGCATGTGAATGCTTTGGATATTAAGTGGAATTTTGAGATAAAAATGAAAACATTGCTATGTTGCTGCTCTCACATATTCACCATGGAACAGAAATTTTTAAATTTTTTCAAATATGCATTGCCTGAGTCTGCTTTAATGAGAGAGCTATAAGAAGAAAAAAGATATTAAGCCATGTGTATTGCTGTGTTCTCACTGAGAGTGCAAAACTGAAAATTCTTGCACCAGAGAATCCACAATTGATTGATGCAAGTCATGGCGATGTGTCAAATTTAACAGCTTTCAAGCACTATCTTACAAATTGCACATATTTTCTCTCTTATGTAAAGATTTAAATTGGCAATGTATTACATCTGTTTTAGTCTCAGTAAATTATATAAATAACTTGCATGATACACAAAATTTCTTGCTAACACATCAAGTGTTACAACACATTTTCATCTTTCATAGTTCGTATATAGAACACAGGATGCCCCTAGAATGCAAACTGTAAAGCGGATATTGAAACTTAGCACATCCTAGGAAAACAAGAAGCATTCCTTGTAGGTTGGAAACTATGCTTTCCAAGTGGTAGGACAAAAATACTACAAATGTGCTAATAAATCTGCCAGTAAATTTGCTAAATATATTCAAAGGATACTAGTTACCTTATAGTGAGTAATGGATATAAGTGCCTGTTGATTATGACTTGGAATATATCCTTCTTGAATGTCTTTCATGTTCAAATACAGTTTTACCTGTTTTTAAGTAATCTTTTAAGTTGATGTGAATTTATTCTCCTATTTGTCACACTGTCCCAATTGTGTCAGCAGCTACAGTGATTGATTTATTGATTGATGGATTGATCTTTAATCTAACACTGGATTTTCTCATTAGAGTTCATCCCTATGACTTAAATTCTGCTAATAGAAAAGAGCCAAGTTGTTTTCTTTGTAACTTTCCATGTATTCTACTTAGAAAAATATGACTGCTACAAATATATTGAACATGCATTGATGACTACTTTAAACTTCTTTTCATCTTCATTTTAAAATTCTCTTAAGGTTCCATTTAACTGTACTTTAAAATTATAAAAAGAACCTTTAGTAAAATTGAAAAATATGAATATTTCAGGATCTGGTATCTGAAGTCAGTTATGTGTCAGAGGTGGCTGAGAATGGACTATCTAATGCAAATAAGTGATAATTACATTTCTCTACAAAGGTCAAAAAGCTGAGGTAGAAAAGAGAGAGTGATTTTGTCTCATTTGGAAAAGTTTTATGGTCACAAACAAAGTAGCACAAGTGTTTCATTTTAACATTCTATTTTTGTATTTCTTCTCTCCAAGTCTAAAAACTCAGGGGAATTGAAGATCAGAAGTGAGCCTAAGACAGAACTCTTATAGTACAGAGAATGCTAATCAAAAACAAACTACTTTTTCTGAAGTGGGGACAAGTACGTAGTTAGAAGTAGCTTATTGAAAGGAGTCAAAGAAAAAAAAACTTTAAAAACTTACTGTTCTGGAGCCATGACATGCTGGAAACTGAGGCAAACCCCAATCCCATTTCGCCCCCCAAGGAAAAGACTTTTGCCACCTAAAAAGAATTGTTTTGAGGCATTTTGTGTGGAAAGCCAAAGTTAATAGGTAGTAAGTGATGACCTTTGAGAATCAATGCAATTGTACTTGTGTGGTTTCATTTATTTAAATCTTTCTCTACTTCCATATAGTTGTATAATACAATAGTTGATATGATACTTTCACCTGAGCTTAGCCAAGTACCACACAGAAAGAAATATGCAGAACTTACATCTTAACTTTGCAAACCCAAATCTTTGTTTAAAATAAACCCATAGCAATTACTATGCAGATGACTTGTAAATCCATTACTCCCCTGTCCCCAACTCTCTCCGTCTGCCAAACTCCAGTTCTATACTTCCATACACCCTCAGACATCTCTATCTTAATTCTTAAATATCTGGAATTAAACACAAGTCTTTGCTCTGTTGCCTAATTTTCCTGCAAGGCTTTGACCCTCTCCTTAATACTTGTATTCTGCCTTGTCTCTCTGTGGCAATTCTACAGCAGCCTCTCCTTTGCCTTGCCATCCCTTTCTTATTTGCATTGCTCTATCCTATTTCCAGATCTTATGGGACATCACCAGAACCCTTCTAGTGCCTTCTACTTGGTCTTCCTGACTCGAATAAAGAATGTGAACATTCTGGTTTCTTTGATTAAAGAATCAAGCCCTTTGCTATATAATTAAACTGTATGAGCATTTTATAATCGCCACCTTTTAGGGAAATATCAATATCAGTTCTATTTTCAATTATTTCTCAACAAATAACTAATTTGAGTTAGAAATTTTCAAGGTGTGATTTGTGTGGGTTCTTAAAGAGTTTCTTCCATTTGGTAAGTTTGTCATGCCCTATTTTAGTTTATTCAATTTTATTTAAAACTAAACTAAACAAAAAAAAAACTCTTTCTAATATGATTTTAAAATTATACTTATTATTTATTAAGTAATATGTATGAATAAAATAATGATATTGATTAAATAATACTTATTAGTAAATACTATTTTTATGAAAAGGCTCCATGTTCATAAGTATGATATGATAGGAAGGAGTGAAAAGAAATATATACTTCATAAATGTTGAGTAATTTTATTGAACGGTGAACATGTTTACATAATAAGCAAGAGCCTGAAAAACTTTGATATAAAGAATACAAAGAACAATATAACAGAAGATATTATTATATTTCCACACTACAGAGCAGCAATTTTCAACCTTTTTTATTTCATGGCACACATAAACTATTAACATTCAGAGACACACCAAAAATATATGTTATGCCAATATCAAAAAAGGTATAATTTTAATTCATTCATACCACATACATATTGTTTGTGTTTGCTGTTTTTTATCTGGCAGTATAAGAGAAAAGAGGTCAGTGCCCTGACTACTTAGTCAGATATTACACATTTCAAAAATTCTGCAGCACACCTGTTGAAAATCACTGGTATATACTTGAAGAAGAGATACTCATGCTAATATGCAGTAAAATATACAGGGTAGATTGACAACTTGAGATGAATATTAATTAGAGAGAAATATGCGATTTCTGGAATCAGTAAGAATCATGTTCTAAGATCCAAGTGAAAATTGAGGAATGACTAGGCATATTTTAAACTTTTATCTTCAAAGACTGTTCATAAAATTTAAGAGGCAGATAGGTCAATAATTTTCAGGACATACATAGTTAATTAAAAGGTTTCTGGTCTCATGTAAAGAAGTACCAATCTATCCTTCTGTATAAGGGAATTTCTTATTCTTATCTATTATGGATATAGGGGCAGTCACACAATTGCAAAGCACTTTACAAATATAAAATATTATGTACTAGTAAATACCATAGAATCCATTATTTCATACTCAATTTTGAAGCAACAATTAATGAACAATTCAATAATATAGAATAGCCTTACTAATAAAAATTTAACTTTCTTATAACTTTAGGAGATTTCAGAACATTAGATAATTATTTCAAGTCAGATGGGATTTTAATCTATATATTATTTATGCTATTTATTCAACTGGCTTTAGATAGGTAAATACATATGTAATATCTTACATATAAAATTAGATATAATTTTTATATTTCCTGCATGAAGTAATAATCTTCATTTTAGGATTCATATGTTTATTGCTTCATAACAAAGCATTTTTAAGCACATTCACTATGCTAAGCATTATGTGCAATTTGCAATAGACTCAGACTTATAGAAGCTGAGGATGATAAATGACCCTTTATTTGAGGAATTCTAATTTTTCTAAGTCTGATTTTTGGGAAATGGTCAAAGAAAGCAAGGTAAGTGCATTCTGTTTGTAGAAGGGTCTCTGGGAAGGTGTGAGGCTAGAGATAGCTGTGGTGTGACCTGAGATTAGTCAAGGGCTTCTGTTATGTCACCTGCAAATTGTCCCATTCACTGTTTTCACATTATTTGGACAGAGGAGATTAGTCTCAACAGTTACACCAAATTTTAATGTTGGATGCTTTTAGGACACTGACACACCTCATTCTATTGTGCTTTGCTTTGTTGCACCTTACAAATATTGTGTTTTTTTCTGGGTTTTTGTTGTTGTTGTTGTTTTAAAATTGGAGACAAGATCCTCCACCATTAAAAAGATTACAATTGGTTTATTACAATGCTCACTTTATTTCAGTGATCTGGACCCAAACCTGCAATATCTCCAAGGTATGCCCATACTTCCATTTAAAAAACAAACAACACAACACAAAACAAAAAAACATGAAGAAAAGTAGGCTTGAAGAACCCAGAGATTTTATCAGTTCTCATAACTGCAGGCAAATGAAGTAAAAGTGATTTCAAGAATGAATATCCAGGCAAGCTGCCTTTTGAGTGAAATGAAGAGATTTCAGAAGGTATGGGCCTGCCTTTCCTATCCGTGCCCATAGCACTCTTGAAAACATGGTGAACGCTCTGTTCCCTAAATCCATGTGACTTTCTGTAAGAGGTGTGGCAAGCATCAACCCCACAGAGCAGCACAGTACAAGAAGGGCAAGGCTTCTCTGTATGCTCAGGGAAAGCAGAGTTGTGACAGGCAGCAGAGTTGCCACTGTGGGCAGACTAAACCAATTTTGTACCAAAAGGCTGAAACTACAAAGAAGATTGTATTGAGGCTTGCATTTCAGGCAGGAAACAATATTACAGTGCACACAAAACTTGTGATTGGAATATAGAAGATGTATGAAAAAAGTAGCAGAAAATATAGCCATCGAGAGAGGCATATATAAAATCAGGAAGGGATTTATATGTAACTAGTGGCCCTCGTGCATGAAATTTGTGCACATTAAAAGGGGATTAATTAGAGGAAATATTTTAATATTGCTATTTGCCCTTTCTCTATAATAGAAGAGTCAGAGGTAAAAGAAAATTAGTAAAATGTATATGAAAACTTTCCTATTTCAGGCATTGAGCCCAGCTGTAGACCTAAAAGAATGTTGGCTATTAAGAGGTGCAAGCATTTTTAACTGGGACAAGATAAGAAGAGACATAACAAAAAATATATTTTTATTCCAATTTGTAAAAAAAAAAGTATAATTTTGGTGAGGGTTTTTTGTTGTTAAATGTATTTTTAGAACTTTTAAAGATGGTAATTTTGTTGGAATTTTGGCTTTGCTGCTAAATTGATTCTCAATTTAAGAAAAATTTTTATAGAGCCTTTAGGCCACCATTTCAGAACTCTATGGGAGAAAAGAAAGAATCTTGTTCAACAAAGCTCTGAATAGTTCTGTAAGCATGTGACCAAGTGACTATAGAAGTAGCGAATTTGCTAATCCATTCTGCCATTTATTCCTTTAGAAGGCATTTATGAATTGCTACTATGTGCCAGCCATTGTGTAACAAAGTGAATATGATGGAGCTATGTTAGGGAGATCACAACAGAAATCAGCAAATTAACAATTATCCTGCAATTGGATTGCTAGCAGGATAGATTTATGTACAATGAGGGATCTCTAATGGCCTGAAAGTTGCAGTGGGTCAAGACACATTACTCTGAATAAGTGAGTTTCAGTTTTCCTGATTAAGGCAAGAAATATTCCCAGTAGAAGGGGATAGAAATGCCAAATTTCAGGCAGGAAACAATATTACAGTGCACACAAAACTTGTGATTGGAATATAGAAGATGTATGAAAAAACTAGCAGAAAATGTAGCCATCGAGAGAGGCATATATAAAATCAGGAAGGGATTTATATATAACTAGTGTCCCTTGTGCATGAAATTCATGCACATTAAAAGGGGATTAATTAGAGGAAATATTTTAATATTGTTATTTGCCCTTTCTCTATAATAGAAGAGTCAGAGATGAAAGAAAATTAGTAAAATGTATATGAAAACTTTCCTCCTGTCAGAGTCTGGGGTGCACCATGGGACCCAGAGTCAATTCCCACCCACCCACCCACATGAGCCTCAAAATTGTGTGAGACTCAGACCTGCTCCCCCTCCCCCCCAGTATTGGGCTAGATCTAGATCCGGTCAGTCCCATCCTTGTGAAGACTCACCAGAGAGGGGGCGTAACCTCAGGTCCCCTGGTCTGGTGCCAGGACGGGGGGCATGGCCTGAGGTCCTCCAGCCCAGACCAGGTTTGGGGGCATGCCTTGAGGTCCCCCATCAAGCCCTGCCAGGTGGAGATATGACCTGAGATCCCCTGTCAAGCCCCACTGGGTGGGGGGCATAGCCTCAAGTCCCCCATCAAGGTCCACCAGGCGGGGGCACACAGCCTCAGGTCCCCTGGCCCGGCACTGGGAGGGGGGGCACAGCCTCAGGTCCCATGTCAAGCCCCGCTGGGCGGGGGTTGCAGCCTGAGTTCCCCCGACCTAGCACTGGGTGGGGAGCATGGCCTGAGGTCCCTGTCAAGCCCACCTAGTGGAAGGGCACATCCTGAAGTCCCTAGGCCTGGCACTGAGGCAGGCGGAGCAGCCTGAGGCCCCCAGCCCAGCATTAGGATGGAAAGTGCCCCTTGAGGTCCCCTAGTAAGCCATGCCAGGTGGGGGGCATGGCCTGAGGTCCCCTGGCCTGGTGCCAAGGTGGGGAGCACAGCCTGAGATCCTCTGTCAAGCCCTGCCAGTGGGGGGCATGGCCTGAGGTCCCCAGTCAAGCCCCATGGGGGCAGGGGAGGACATAGCCTCAGGTCCCTTCTGATTGCTCATTAAGGCTCCTGATGGGAACTTGGCTTCAGCTGTGGGTGCAGCCATCTTTGTGACAGAGTGATGGTCAATTAATATATTACTTCTTTATTATATAGGATACTCATGAATTTGAATTTTATTATGAAAGCATTCAAAAGACACCAGAAAATAGTTGCAGAATAGATGAATGAATGAACATACATGTAAGACAAGAATACTTTTAATTCATTTCCAAATTGAAATTGAAATTTTGGGCAGCTTTAATGCTCCTATATATCTATTATACATACATATGTGAGTACATATGTATGTATGCATATATATATATATATATGTATATATATGTATATAATATATACACACTAGTATATAACATATAAGTGTAGATTGGTTCATGTATAAATATAATATATGCATAAATATATATCATAAGGCATATATACTGGTAGACATATCATAAATATAGATATAGCATCATATGTATAGATATACAGGGTAGGGAAAAAGTCAGTTTATAGTTGATTATATAGAAAATAATACAGTAACTAATAAATAATAATATAAGAATAAACTCGTGTTTCATGTACTCACAGCTGAAACCTGCTTTTGCCACATCCTATATATCTATGTATACATTAAAGCTGCCCAAAATTTCAATTTCAATCTGAATTTGCATTAAAAGTATTCTTGCCTCACATACATGTTCATTCATTCATCTACTCAGCAACTATTATTTGGCATCTTTTGAATGTTTTCTTGATAAAATTCAAATTCATTATTATTACATATAAATGCCTTCCTGATTTTATATATACCTCTCTCTATAGTTACATTTTCTGCTACATTTTTCATACATTTTCTATGTGTGTGTGTGTGTGTGTGTGTGTGTGTGTGTGTATTTAAATTTATCTGTATAGATCATTAAGGAAAGGGCACAGTCACATAAATGCCCTGCGCCCTACTGCAGGGCCTGACACACAGTGGATGCTGAATAAATATTTGTTGATTGAATAAACATTTTTTAAACAGGGGAGCAATATGATAAGGAATTAATCTCAGACTATGGAATGGAAAACAGTATGAAACACCTGGAGATGATCAGTACAATAATGTGGTTAGTGATTTGGAGAAGAAATAATGTAAAATTGAATTAAGAGACCTGAAGACAAAATGGTTGGGAGTGAGTTAAGACATTACTCTTATAACCTGATTGACAATGAAATAACTGGGTTAGGGAGTTGTAGGAAAGCAGGATAACTACCAAGTGTGAATAGATAGCAGGCTATTCTTCAAAGAGGGATTTTAGGAGGTGAAACAGATTTGGGTTCTGAAAATAAGTTTATTTTAATTTTTTAAAAATTTTATTGGCAGAATCTCTTTGTTGTTGTTGTTAATCCTACACTGAGGATATTTTCCATTAATCTTTTAGAGTGGAAGAAAAAGAGAAGAGAGAAACATCTATGTGCGAAAGACACATCAATTGGTTGCCTCCTCCACGAGCCCTGATCAGGGTCCTGGAGGAGCCTGCTACTGAGGTACATCCCTTGACAGGAACTGAACCTGGGACCCTTTGGTCTGCAGGCCAATGCTCTATCCACTGAGCCAAACTGGCTGGGGCATAAATTTTAGAAACTAGAGGTCTGGTACACAAAATTCATGCACTTGTGTGTGGGGGTATCCATCAGCCCAGCCTGAACCCTCTTCAATCTGGGATCCCTCAGGGATTGGTTCTAAACCAGCAGTTGGACATTCCTCTCACAATCTGGGACTACTGGCTCTGAACTGCTTGGCTGATTATCCCCTAACCACTCTCCTGCCAGCCTAATATATGCCTAACTGCTCCCCTGCAGGCCCAATTACCCCCAATTGCCCTCCCCTGCCAACCTGGTCACCCCCAACTGCCCTGCCCTACTGGCCTAATTTCCCCCAACTGCCTTCTTCTGCAGGCCTGGTCACACCCAACTGTCCTCCTCTGCAGACCTGGTCACCTCCAAATACCCTCCCCTGCAGGCCTGGTTGCACCCAACTATCCTGTTCTGCAGCCCTGGTCACCTCCAACTGCCCTCCCCTGTAGGTCGTAGGTCTGGTCGCCCCCAACTGACCTCTCCTGCAGGCCTGGTCACCCCAACTGTACTCCCCTGCTGGCCTGGTCGCCCCTAACTGCCCTCCTCTGCAGGCCTGGTTGCCCCCAACACCACTGCTGGCCATCTTGTGGTGGCCATCTTTGACCACATGGGGGTGGCCATCTTGTGCGAGGCCATGAGGGTCAATTTTCATGTTACCTCTTTATTATATAGGATGTTGATGTTGAACTCTCAATGAGACATCCAGAGGATGTTAAGAAGGAAGCTCGATATATGATATTGGGGAATATAAATTTTAGGTGGTAAATGGAGCTAATGGGGTGGATATTTCTCAGAGAGAATACTTTTAAAAAGAACTAGGTTGAGCACAGAACCTGAGGCGAGTGAAAGAGGACTATGTGTAGGAATCAGAAGAAACACCCAGAGTGAGGGAAGGAGAGCACAAAAAGGATAGGGAGTTGAAGGAGAAAGTATATCAATGTTTGCTAGTCATGACAGTTAAAAAATCTGTGAAATGCAGCCTAGAGACTTGAAGAAGAATAAAGCAAATAATTAATTGGTACCTTCCTTCCTTTGATGATTGCAAGGATTAGATAGCAATTCTAAACAGATCTTCAGATGGAAAGGTAGCCCAACTGGGATATTCTCTTATCTTTAGTTTGAGAGTTCTGTTTAGTCTCATGTCCCTCTAATGCACACATTGAGCCTGATGATAACATCTATGAGCTGTACATAAAGTGAGACACCAGCATTCCACTTTCATGGGTTGGGAAGTCCAATTTTCTTCCCTACATACCCCCCAACCCCACCACACATACTTCCCTTTTCAGAACAAGCTGTTTCTCTTTAAACTAATTTATCAAAGTAATGACATCAGCATTACTTGAGTGCTTCCTCTGAAAATAATTTTCCCCCAAATAACTATTTTTTTCTCATCCTGTCTAATTAAAGAGTAATATGCATATTGATCAAAGCTCCACTATACCCACCAGCCATGCCCACCAGCCAATCAGAGCAAGTATGCAAATTAACCCAACCAAGATGGCTACAGCCACAGAGAGAACAGGAGGGAGGCTTGTATTGCCCCTGGTGATGGAGGAAGCCAAGCTTTCTGCAAACCCTAGTTGGCCCAGGCCTCCACTTAAGGCAACAAAGTTTCAATGGCTGTGGGAGCAGAAGGCTTGGATCCGCTCCAGGCTACAAAGTTTCAATTGTAGAAGATAAATAAATCCCAGATACTAGAGCCTCCACTGGGGTCGCCAGAAGCTATGGCCAGCCTGTGAACCACCATAGGCCCCTTGCCCAGGCTGCCCCACGCCCCAAGGGAACACCCACCTTGATCAAGGACACCCTTCAGGGCAAACCAGCTGGCCCCACCCATGAATCAGGCCTCTATCCTATCTAATAAAAGAGTAATATGCAGATTGGCCATCACTCCTACACACAAGATGTGTGTCAAAAGATTCTGCCCCCATTTGGACACAAGATGGCCAGCAGGGGAGGGCAGTTGGCAGGGACCAGGCCTACAAGGGAGGGCAGTTGTGGGCAATCAGGAAAGCAGGGGAAGGGCAGTTGGGGTGGAGGGAAGTTAGGGATGACCAGGCTTGCAGGGGATGGCAGTTAGCAGTGACCAGGCCCACAGGGAAGGGCAGTTAAGCATCAATTAGGCTGGCAGGGGAGTGGTTAAGGGGTGATCAGGCTGGCAGGCAGAAGCAGTTAGGGGTCATTAGGAATGCAGGCAGGTGAACAGTTGGGAGCCAGCAGTCCTGGATTGTGAGAGGGATATCCGAATGCTCATTTAGGCCTGATCCTACCTGGGCAGTCAGACATCCTTCAAGGGGTCCCAGATTAGAGAGGGAGCAGGCTGGGCTGAAGGACATCTGCCCCTCACCCCCCTGCATGAATTTTGTGCACCAGGCCTCTAGTTTTACATAAAGGAAATGGAGTCACAGTTGCTTAGTTGGCAAGTGGAAAGTTTGGGATTCAAATGCAAACAGTTAAACTTTAAAAGCCACACTCTCTATTATCACACCATCCTTTTTCAACATCAGCAAAGTAATGATTAAATAACCCTCTAATCAGACCTTGTCACTGAAATTTCTAGAAAGTGTACCTATTTAGTACCATAGTGACCTATATATAATTATGCTATTTTGTGCCCTGGGAAATTTAGTTGGAAGTGCATTAGCTAGAGCTATATTTAATCTCTAGTAGCCAGAAGAAACAAAGGTTTCAAATGCCCATTAAAAGGTAGTAAGAAATTCATGTTTTCTCACTTAGTGTCCATTTTTATTATTTAAATTAAGGTTTTCTAGGAATGATTTTATGCAAAATCTGGTAAAAATTATACATTTGTACTAGTTTAATGAAGTAGACTCTCTAATTATTATTATTGTGAGATTTTGTTTATACTTAAAAGTCAGAGCCAATCAGAGAAAGGTAAGTATAACATGATTTCATTCATATGTGGAATTTAATGAACAGAATAAACTGATGAACAAAAACAGACACAAAGACAGAATCATCAACAGACTCTTGAACCTCAGAGGGAAGGTGGGAGAGGGTGGGTGGGTGAAAGAGATCAACCAATGAACTTGTATGCATATATGTGTAATCCTTGGACACAAACAATGGGGTGGTGAGGGCCTGGACAGGGTTAGGGGACAGGTTACTGGAGCAGCTAGATGAGATCAATGGGGAGAAAAAGGGGGAGGGCTTATGTACTTTCAACAATAAAGATTTAAAGAATGAAAGAATTCATATATATATTTTTAAATTGGTAAATTTCTGATAAATAAGAAGATGAAGATCTTAACCAGAAGTTAGATATTTATTAGTACCCATATTAAGCTGAAAATCATCAGTATAGAGTTAGAGGTCTTATAAACTGACAGAAAATGACTCTAGAACTAAGAAGAATATTAAAGGGACCTAAGTCCAAAGAATTTAAAAGACCTGAAGAATAATTTCTTAAAATACTGTAAGTAAAGTAATTTACATAGACACCACCTGGTTAGGATTTTCTGATCTCACAGGTAAATTAAGCCATTTTCAATGGATCTAAACAGGGATGAGTAGTAGTAGTAGTAGTAGTAGTAGTAGTAGTAGTAGTAGTTTCGATAAGAACCACTGATATAAGTTGATAAATATTTAATCATGAATACAAAATGCATGCATCATGGGTACTGAATAATGAACAGATGATTCTGGACATGACTAGAAATAGGGGAGGAGTTCATCCAAATTAAAGTAGAAGGAAGCTTTATTTGTAACTCTAGGTGGTATTATTTGTTTTTACATCCTGCTAATAGATATGCATCCCAAACTAGCTGCCTCTTGTTTTCATTGAGGTCAGAATCCTTAAGACAAAGTGGTGTTGATTCTGCTGCTGTGATACCTTTAGAGTTTGACATTGTAACTCAGCATATTAAAAGGCAAGTGTGTTCATGATCTGCATCTTCAATGAGTATGTTTCAAATTGTCAGCACATTTAAGTGGAAAAGGACATATAATATCATCATCTGAACTTCTCTGTTATCGCTAAGTGAATTTACCCTTGGATTTAACTCACAACTCTTTGTACACACACATTACTGTCTGATTCTAGCTTATGGCTCTTCTTTGTGGACACCATATTTTTTCTTTCTTCCTCTTTTTATTATTTTTTTATTTTTTTAGGGGGTAAACATCTTTTGCTCCGGAGTCCTATTTTTTTGCCAGTGCCTCTCTGCCTACTCTCTCCTCGGTGCTCAATAGCTTCTTCCTTTCAGATGTTTCAGCTTCTGAGGTAGAGACAGCAGGTGGTAGTGATGGAGAAGGTCTGTTGATGTTCAGAACTGGATGAATATTGAAGCTCTTTTTTCTCTGTGTGAATATTTTGGAACTGTTTTCCATAGTTATGAAGGAATCTAGCTTCCTGGCCCCCACTCACTGACGTTTCCCCCGCCATCCGTCTGTGAGCATTGCTTTGTTTCTGTGATCACCGAACTGAAACCAGTTGAGTGTCAGCACTTACCCCATATGTTCATTAGCAGTGAATCTGTAATTAATTTCTTATGGTTTGAAGTTAATGAGACTGTGTGTGTGTATGTGTGTGTGAGTGGGTTTTACAATTGTTTAATTCTTTTTCTTAACTTTCCCTGCATTCAGAATGAAGGTACCATATTTTGTTTGGCTATTTACCAACAGAATTCTAGTATTAAACCTGTGATGTACGTATTACATATGAAAAAGAATCTCACTTTTGAGAAGCCTTATTGAGGTAAGAATATTTTATTGGCACATTAAACTATTTCACGGGGAGATATAGACCTGATTTTACATGTTTCTCTCTAGAGAATGACAGTAAAAATAAACTGAAAAGTTTACAGACTAGCCTTATAATCGTAGATATTGTTAGAAAACACATCATGTTGTATGTTCAAAAGACACTAATGCTGTTGTTTTTCTATGTATTGTCAACCATGTACTACTTAAAACAATACCAACTTACTGATCTACCAAGCATTTGTTGAAAGTGTTCTATTTGCAAAGCAGTTTGAGATTCAAAGACAAACATGGCTTGGGAGGACTGATAAACAGGCAGAGGCCAACTGGGGAGTCAAAGAAATCAGAGAAGACATGCTCATCCTCATGCTTCCATGGCACTTACAATTTTGAGAAAATTTATATTTAATATCTCTTGTAAAAAAATGTTAATACCCATTTGATTTGCTTATCATAAAAAGATAAACTATTGATTCTAGAATTCTAGATCTTATGAAAAATGAATATGAAATTTTTAACCTAAATATTTGTATTATAATGAAACAAAATAGGCAGAAGATCTGCTTTATGGTATTTCTTTGTTAAGCTTTTTATTTTTATTTTTCAATTACAGTTTAATTTCAGTATTATTTGTATTGGTTTCAGGTATACCACATAGTGGTTGGACATCCATCTACTTTAAGAAGTGTTACACCCAGTATTTCCAGTACCTACTTGGCATCATACATAGTTGTTACAAAATTATTAACTATATTCGGAGCCCAGTGCATGAATTCGTACACCTTAAAAGGAATTGTGGGCCTCAAGGCTGTGGTGGGCTCACGGGCAGGTCTTGGCCCATCCTCTGCATCTCCTCCCAGCCTCTCCCACTGCTCCCACCTGCTGATGACCAGGCCCTATTCACACCTGCTGACAGTGCAGAGCGATTGGGGCCAGTGTCAGTAGCAAGTGTGAGCGGGGCTGTTGGTGCTGTCAGTGGATGTGAGCAGGGGCTCCAGTGCCAGCAGCAGGTGGGAGTGCTGGTGGGGGACCACAGCACACATGAGCAAAGAATTTTCAGTAACCCCCAGAGTCTCACCCACATGACAGCGACCAGTGCCTGGCCTTGGTATGGTGCCCCCACTCACCTGCTCCACCATCCCACTGTGGCCAATGCCTGCCATGTTCTGCACATGCCTCCTGGTGGTCAGAGCATAGCATAGCAACCAGTTGTTCAGTTGTTCCGCCATTTGATCTATTTGCCTATAAGCCTTTTATTATATAGGATTTCCTATGCTATACTTTATATCCCATGACTATTTCATAACTATCAATTTGTACTTTTCAATCCCTTCACCTTTTTCACTCAGCCCCCCTAATCCTCCTTCCTTCTGGCAAAGACCAGTGCACTCTCTGTGTCTATGAGTCTGTTTACATTTTGTTTGTTTGTTTTTGTTTTATCTCTTTCTTGTGATTCAGAGCATGGGATTAAGAGTTGCAAAGCCACGAATTTGAATCCTGGCTCATTGTTCACCAGCTGTGTGACCAGAAAGAGGATGTAAACTTTCTACTCACTTTCAACTTTTTAGTAGTTCCTACTGCATACATTTATGGTAAGGGTTAAGAGAAAATATATTCTGAAGAATTCATCACAAAGCCTGGCCAAGAAGTAAAATTAAAAATAGTCTCAATATCATCAGTATTTGTGTTACTACTGACTTTGAGGCAAATGCCTCATAGGTCATAATTATAATTTTCCCCTTGTGGTCCTAAAATAATAACTTTCTTATTCTCACAGAGAAAAGGGAGCCATATGAAGAAAATGTGGGAAAGAAGTACAATTTTGCTGACTCTTAAGAGGTGTTAGGAAGATGATTTCATGTACTCATTCTGCCATCCTCTCACTTAAAGGAAAATATTCAATTGCTCATAGTTCATATTCCTCATGCTCAGTGCCTCGCTTATCTTTTAGGGTCTGAGTTGTTTGAGATGAATATCACTTTAGGTTCTGGTCTTAGATAAATGCCTTTGACCTATGCTACTCCATTTTGGTGTAGTAAGTCAGATCTGGTTTAGAATGACCAGGGGACATTCAACACTATTTAAAGAGCCCAGATCAATTAGAAGGTCTGTAGACTATGGAACTATATCTGATTAATGGAATTCCTGTTTGCTAGTTTATGCCAAGACCATACCAAGAACTGAAAGTCCTGCATCACTGTTCCTAAAAAAAAATAATAGAGTATCCACCAGCTCCTAAAGCTTCTAAAGGTAATAAGAATAAGTCAGAGTTATCTTGGCTCAGGGATTTTGGCAGGAATATTTGTTTCCTCTTCTCAGACACACAAGAAGACAACATTTCTTAGACTCTCTTATTGGGAGTCTGGTACCATATGACTGAGTGCAGGTCCCCAGGATGTGGGCAGAAACAATATAAGCCATTTCTAGGTCTGGCCCATAAAAATACCTTACATGTTCCTCTATTCTTCTTTCTTTCCTTTCCTTGGCTTCCTTAGGGAAGTACATGTTCTAAATCATGCAGCTACAGGATGGAGAAGAGACTGCTGACCTATATGACTTTATGTGAAGAAGAAATAAATCTTTATTGTATTACAGTACTGAAATTTCAGAGTTTATATCTGTTATTTCAACATAACCCAGACTATCCTGACATAAAGAGAGGGTGTTAACTCTCTAAGAGTCATGGAGAATGGTTACAAACACCACTCGTGGAATAATATTTTTGAAACTGTAAATCAGATCATACCTTTTCCATACTTATACCCTCCAGTGTTTTTTTCTTATAAATAGAATAAAACCTGAATTTTTTGGCATAGTCTAAAAGACTCTGGAAAACCTGATGCCTATGTTCCTGTCTCAAAGCCTACATTTCCCTTTGTTAACTACATTCCACGTTAATGCACTATTTACAATCCCATAAATATGCAACATGTCCTCATTTAAGATCTTTGCCTTGGTTTTGACTTCACACTCAAGTATCTTTACCTGGAATTTTCACATGACTGTCTGTTTCTCATTCTTCAGATCTCTCTCCAAACGTCACTCCTCAGTAATGCCACTCCAAGTGACTTTCACTTCATATTGATTTTCTTCTGATATCGGAAATGACAGTATCCAATTATTTACTAGTTTACTGTCTGTGTTCCTTATCCCCACACTAGAATATAAACCCCATGATGTCAGCCACATTATTTACTTATCATTGTTCCTAAAACAGTGCCTGACACATAGTTATATTCACTAATAAATATTTGCTTAATTAATGTAAGACACATTTTTTAAATCTTAAGTCCTAGTGGCAATATAAATTCTATATTTCCATAGGTCTGTATAAGAAAAGGACAATATTGCAACGAGATATATTTGAATGTACTTGCACTGGGTTAAATATTATTCTCCAAAATTTTGAATGCATCCAGATTCTATGAAGGTGATGTTATGTGAAATAAAATATTTGTAGGTATAATCAAGTTAACATGAACTCATACTGGATTGGGACTTAAGCCCATTATGACATTCCTTATAAAAAGAGGGTAATTTGGACCCAGAGACACACATACCTGTGAACATTGAAGTTAGGTTTCCACAAGCCAAGGAACCCTAAAATTGCCCACAAGCACCACAAGATAGGAAAAATGTAAGGATCACTCCCCAGAGCCTTCAGAGAGAGCATATTTGTCTTACTCACACACACACTGATTTTAGACTCCACCTCCAAAATTGTGAGAAAAAAAATTTCTGTAGTTTTAAGTCACCAAGTTTGTGGTACTTGGTTGCAGCAGCAATAGGAAACTAATATTATACTTAAATCTAATGAAAACATAATTCAGCCTGGATGGCATGGCTTAGAGGTTGAGCATTGACCTATGAACCAGGAGCTCATGGTTTGATTCCCGGTCATGGCACATGCCGGGGTTGTGGGCTAGATTCCTAGTGTGGGGCATGCAAGAGGCAGTGAATCAATGATTCTTTCTCATCATTGATGTTTCTATCTCTCTTTTGCCCTTCCTCCCTGAAATCAATAAAAATATATTTTAAAAAGAACAACTATAATTTAAAGCAGTATAGTATTTATGTAACTAAATTAAGATTGTAGAAAAAAAGGAAGAAATTATAATGAATTAAGCTACACATGAATTCTATATGATGAATAAAATATACAAATAGAGTAGAAGGGCTGTCTATTTAAAAAATTGTGTGATTAGAACTGCATAGTAATTGGCAAAAAGAAAAAAAATTATATAACACAAGTGGTTTATACTCAATTTATAAAGATCTTTCCGGAACTACCTTCCCCTTTAATTTTGAGTGAACTGAATCTTATATGTATGACTTCAGGAAAACTAATCTCCTGTCTAAATATTTCTGAGTATTTTTAGGGCTTCCTTATATAAATATATATATGTTCTAGAAGTCAAGTATTCTACTAGACTAGCATATTTTGGCCAACAGCATCTCTCAAACATGAATTTGGATATTTCTTTATTCCTCAGATTGCACTTGCCTAGATAATACATGGGCTTAAAGATAAGTAAATGATACCATGGACATTTTTAAAAATTAAAACTAACTGTAAAATATTATAACTACCAGCATCTGTTGCTCATACTAATTGAGCAGATCCTCTTATGAGCTGCCTTTCTCTAAAATGTGCAGTCAACTGCCATGTCTGGACAGCTTCTTCTTCCCAGCTGCAAATTTCATTCTCTGACACCTGTAATCTTGTCCCCAAGTGAGGATCCTCTACTTAGTCTCAACTCTGGAGCCAGATGTGGAGATTTCACCAGTGAAAGCCCAAGTCAGTTAATGTCATGAAATGTTTCAGCACCAGAAATATACATCCACTTCTTCTAGAGCAAATCTCAGAGACTGTGGCCTTTTCCTTTACACAATATAAAAAAATAACAGCATTTAACTAAGATTAGTATAAAATGTTGTAAAATTTATGGATGAAAGGTATTTTTAAAATTTGACAAGGTAAATTATAGGATAATGAAAAATTATTATATATTAAAATGACCATGTAATAAGGATGAAATTAACATAAAATAAAATGAGTATTTCAGATCTTTACTATTGAAATTGATAAGGGATTGCTATGCATTACATCAAAAGAATCATTACATTATCAAAATATCAAGAACAGATTTGCAAAGAAACTTGTGTAATGGTCTCCTGGATAGGCATAACACAAAAATCTGGGAGTTTAATCCATAGAATGGAAATTAGGGTACAACACAGAAATTATTATTTAATGGAGGATGAAAATTTGCAAGCAAGAGAAGTATAGAATAGTATTCTCTGGCACAAAACCATAGACAGTGAAAGAAACCCAGAGAGAAAGAAGAGAAGATGGTGACAGCCTTTGTTTGATGAAGGAAACAGGTAATTAACCTGTGATTCTTCAATCTCACACATAAAAAAGGAGAGGCCGGCACATGGCCAAGGCGAGGCTTCTGATTGGAACTCTCTAATAAGACCAAAAGGCCCAAGAAGAAAAACTCCCCAATATCTCAGCCATAGAAAGACTCAAGCACATGGTGAATTGAGATCACAAGGAATGGGGGAATATTTGGCTCACTTTTATAATTTTCCATGTTGTTTTCAGATCATTATAATATATTCATGAATTACAACGTAATTGATAGTCATTGTAAACGTTTCAAAGAAAATGCAGGAACAGAGCAGCACTCCTGATCACAGGTCCCTAATTCCCTGACATGTAAGTCTTCACACAATACACTTCCTGATCAGAGTGGAAAGTTCAGTAAATCCTTAAAAATGCATCTTTTGTTTGCTTGTTTGTTCATTGGTTTTTGCTTTTAAATACATTTCTAGGTCCTTTTACCCAGGTCCTTTTACCCAAGCTGGAAAATCTGCCTGTGAGCTTCTCTTCCCATGAGATGTAAGCAACTAGAAGCAATGCAGGCATGTTGCTGAGTATTCACTGTGAGATGAGTGAATGAAAGGTCATTTCCCAGGCACAGTGTCTAAAGACGCCCTGGGTTTCAGGCTTTCTGGAAGTCTAATACTAAGGTTACAGTGATAACTCTACACTAAAAAATGAGTTCTTATAGTTATTTTTTAAAAAATTCAATCAAAAATTTCGAAAATGCCTTCCACTCTCTTAGTATTATTATATGTTTCCAGCTATAAACATTCATTAGCTATCACCTAAAATTTAAATGTAATGGTCTTCTAGCAATGGTTGCAACTTGTATATATTTATAATTAGAATCAGAATGAGTAAATTTCATTTTTGTCATCTTTGGTTTCTATGTGATGATAATGGCATGGTATCTTAATATATAAGAGCAATGTTTATGGTTTCTATTAGTAGTAACAAAAAATAGTCAAAAATAAGTTTTGTGACATAGATTTGTCGTTCTGATACTCAAGAGGTCAATAAACCCTGAGCATATCCGGCAATTCCAGAGAGTCACCAACAGAGGACAGCTCTATTCAGACCTAAAAAGGGTTTTCAAATAAAAAAAATTTTACTGCAAATTTCTAACCTTGGATCAATCACTTAGTAAAGTGCAATCCTTAAAAATAAGTTAATGCTTCACACTTATCACTAATAAAATATAGATAATGTTTCTCAGTCAATCAAGCAATTCAGTTATCAAATAATAGCCTCACTTTTGGAAGCCACTCACTGACAAAAGCATTCAGGTGGTCCATGAGTTAATTCTCAGAAGGCAGTTTTACTTCCCTAGCTTGTCAGTTAATTCAGGCAAATATGTATTTTCATTTGGAAATTTGAAATCAAAATATATTGAAAATATTTTAAATATGTGCTTAGGTTTTAAATTTTAAAGCTTATATATGGCAAGTCAGATACAGTACAGTGTACAAATCAGTATTTTTTTCTAAAAGGAAAACTGAGAGAATACCAATATATACAAAAACTAGTATATTAAAATGGAGAGAGAATGCTGATTTACTAAAGGAAGCCATGCATTATAAAACTGATAAAATTTTCTCAAAGGGCATGACACCTTTATATAGAAAGAATAGATGTAATGAACATATACTTTCCTGGAATTTAAGTTATTTCTTAATATAAAAGAATACAGAGAAATGAATGTATAAGTTCAGCAATTATACAAGTATGAAGGATGAAATATGTGAATGAGGAAAAAAATTAGGTTATATAAGTGAGATTGAAAGTAATTGAAAATAGTAACTGTTCAGGGTTAACTAATGAACTGCTACAGGTATAAATATTAAGATGGAGTTTTGTTCACTTTATACACCAGTGACCTAAAAGAGGGCATGTATGTTAAGAGGATAAAATCTGCTGACACGGGGAGATTTGGGGTGTTGAGGGGCAGTCCAGGAGCACTCAGGCTGACATGGACAAGCTGAAAGTGTGAAGTGATAAGTGGCTTACTGAATTCAATGCTAAAGAAAAAATGCCAGGAACTTAAAACCATAATAATAATAAAAAAGAATATATACTTCTAAAACTTCCAAAGGATTGAGCTCTGAAAGAAATACATTGATGTAAACCTTTCAAGGTATGCTCAGATTAAAAATATAGGAGAATATATAAAAGTAGAAATTCAGTATATGGAAATTGTTTCAGTATTATAGAAAATTTCACTTCTACCATGAAATGTATGGACCCCAATTTCTCACAACCACCTCCTCATTTTTTTTACCCTTTAATCCCCAACATGCAATCGGTTCATAATGTTTCGACTGTCACTATCTTTTTACTCTTAGATAATCTGGAGAGTATTAGGATAGTGGGCATCATCTACCCTGACATACATGTTTCCAGAAACAGTTAAACAAAAAACACAACAGAAACCCCCACCAAAGTAGCCAAAGGGTATTTTGTCCCTATTGTTATTCACAGTTTCCATGGTTATCTTTGCTAATAAAGAACAGTAAAAAGGAAGCTGAGGAGCAGAGCAATATTTTCTAGCTAGCACACATTTCACTTCTGCTCTTGGAAGACTAGCAGCTCCTGATTACTCCTGTGCTCAGGGGGAGGGATTAGACCATATCTCCTAACCCTTAATGCTTACAATGTGACCTTAGAGTAACCTATGTTTTTCACATCTGAACAACAGCAAAAGAAATAGAGCACTAAATAATATACATCACTAGCTACTGATGAATTCTTCAGTTAGGTCTAAAAAACATCTTTATTCTTCTCTATACAGAAATCAGAAGCAAGATGTAGTATCCACTATGCAATTCCCTTCCCTTAAAAATCTAAAATCACTTTGCATTGTTTATAGCAGTGGTCAGCAAACTCATTAGTCAACAGAGCGGCAAACTATGGCACTTGTAAATAAAATACATAAATATATGTAGAATGATTATTATTTTTAAATATATTTTTATTGATTTCAGAGAAGAAGGGAAAGGGTCAGAGAGAGAGAAACGTCAATGATAAGAGAATCATTGATCAGCTGCTCCTGCATGTCCCCTACTGGGGATAGCACTTGCAACCATGCATGAACCCTTGCCTGAAATCAAACCCGGCATCCTTCAGTATGCAGGCTGAAGCTCTATCCACTGAGCCAAACCAGCTAGAGCTATATATTGGGTAATTATTAATTAAAGCACTGAGGCTTGAGTTTATTTAGTCATCATAATCTTCAAGTTAGTATTATCCCAGTTTTATAGGTAAAGAAATTAAGACCCAGAGATATCAAATAATTTTTCTGAGATCTCAGAGCTAGAGAGATGAAGCCTGGATCCAGGTCCGTCTCAGGCCAAATCCCATATTGTTTCATTCACAACTCCATGCATTTGTATTTACACATACATTGTAATAGGCAGATGGTTAAGAGGAGGCTGAATTATGGAAGAATACATAAGAGGATAAGATGGTCTCTCACACACACTTACTCACACTTCTTCCCAATTCAAGGCCTTCACCAATAGGAACAATATCGTCTTGCAAATCCTTCATCTTCATGCACTGAATGCACCTGGTGAACCACACTACCATCTGTTTTCCATGAATGCTCCTCTCTTTCTCGCTGCACAATGTCCCCCATCTCACACATCCAGCTCCTCACAGGAGAAACAACTCTCTCCCTCTCTCTCAAGCACACTGTCTGCAATAGTCTTTTGCATGGCAGCTTATTCATGTACCTCTCATTGCCTCGTAGGTCTGTTAGTAGTGTGATTGCAATTATACACCCTGCCCTCATCATGAGCAGGATGGCCCTGCAGATGATAATTGCTCAATATTTGTTAGTTGAATGAATACACATGCATGAATATGTAAAATGCCAACTGGTATATAGTTTACCTTTAGTGCTGAATTTCTGTTGTCAAATCCTAGACTTCACTTTTTTGTTTGTTATAGTAATCAAATTTGCCAAATTCATGAATATTCTTTAGTGTTTTATTTTTTTTTCCTTTCTCCTCATGACTTTTATAATTTAGTTTGATATTGTAACATTCTAGAGGAAACTGACTCTTTAGTTAAGAGTATAGGATCTATAATTAGATTACCTGGATCAAATCCTGGCCCTGACATTTAGCATTGAGACTTCAGGCAAGTCCCTTCATATTTCTCTGCCTCAGTTTCCTCATCTGTCAAATGGGATGAATAAGAATACCTACCTGCCTAGGAAATTGTCTGGAACATGAATAAGCACATAGCAAATATTAGCTCATACTGAAATGATTGTAAATCTGATTACCTTACTTCCCACCACATTACTCTTATTTCACTTTATTTATACTCTTTCTTTCAGGGAAATAGAAAGCTACTTAAGGTTATAATGAAAATTAAGATGGACTTGCTTTCTACATTGAGTTACATTAAGCTTACAAACAATTATGGATAACATACTAGTGGCCAATACTGCCTGGTGCTGAGAGACCCAACATGGATGAGACATAAATATGTACTGTTGACCCCGGTAAACTCAAGGCAAGTATGGGAGTAGAGAAGCACCTTTAAAAATCACACTATTTGGTGCTCTAAAAATATAACTGTTTAGAATATGTTTTCAGATGCCAAAATGAAATTTATTACCAGAACTCAGTTTTTTTTTTTTATTAAATAAAGTGGTTATTTTGTGAATCACTTAACTGCCTTTCACCCAAATATCAGCAAGAGCATAGTAAAACCCCAGGTTATCACAGCCTTTACCTAACAGCGTACATTGACCTTCAACTCTAGCTCAGCCTCACCTATCAGAGGAACCAGGGACAATCCTCTGCTAAGAGCAAGAACCTACTTTGCTAAAAATATTTTGCTCTTCAACTCCTAATCTAGATTTCGGTCTCCCTAGGTTATGGAGAGGCACTCTACCCATTCTTTTAGAAAGATTCTATGTGAAACATACTGAACCTATTCAATACTTACTACTTCATGCATATCGTAAAAGCATTGTCTGGAAGAGTATATTTGGAGAGCAATATATACATTTATTGGTAGAAGTAGTTTAGTAAGCTTCCTACATGAAGTATATTGAACATATATATGAATACATAACATATTATCTAATAATGTGGGACAAAGTTGTAATTGAATATATCAATATTTTCTCAAATTCAAAGCTAAATACAATATCAACATTTTCTCAAATTCAATACACATCTGTATGTATCTCCCATATATACATACCAACACATATATACATATATATGGATTCCCACTTATTTTAAGGAATTAATTGCTATGTATTGCTTATTATGTTATGATGAAGTGGATACAATTTTGTGAAAATTGTGAATTGCAGAAAGTGAGACAGATTGTACATGAGTGAATCTCTTGATGACCTTCCAGCCTGGCTGTCCTCATCTTCCCCTGACGTCTCAGGATAACCATCCCAGGTTCTAGATTCAAGGTCTCCTCTCAGGAAGAGATAGAGGAAAATAGATAGTTTAAGGCTCATGTAGCTTCTTACAAAAAGATTTTACTATGTTTATCATCACTTAGTAAAATTTTATATTTCTTGTATGCATAAAAAAGTGGCAAACATATAGTGAAATTGTTAAACTATTTTGTTTTTATTCTAAGCAATAAAAATAATTCTCATTATGGTTCCCATTGGAAAAAAGATTAAGGCCAGATATATATATGAGAAAAAAATTAGTTTGATTTATCTAAAAACATAATATTCAGTGACTATATTTAATTTCTGGTTAGTGACTAGTAGTGGTTATATCTATAGTAGCCAAATGATAATATTTGTTGAGGCTTAGATAGCCCAGTTATCATCACTAGTGTACATTGGACCTTATTTGCTTAATGAGAATATATTGAGCAATATTTAAGACCAGCAATATAATGTATAGGTTAATTATATTAAAATATGATTAAGGTTAGTTAAGATTAATAATATTTCCTCAATGAGCTTACATTTTGGTGCTTTGAGAAGGAGGCACAGATCTCAACACAAGTAACTAAATACAAGCCATGGTGACAGGTGCATTAGAGCAATATGAGTGTAGGCTTTCATATTGGGGAAGAAAAATGAACTGCACATTAATATAAAATTATAGAAAGGATAAAAAATTTGAAAGGAGGTGGAAGGAGGAAAATATAAGACAAAAGGAGGAAGAGAAGATGCTTTACCAGCATTTACCTTTAAAAATAAGACTAATATCTAGATAATGAACTATTAATATATGTTCCCTATAAACTGTGCCATGAGGAGAGAGATAATGTCTATTTTTATTCCCAATCTAATCTCAAGCACCTGGTACAGTTTCTTGACATGTAAAAATAAGCACTCAGTAAGTTTGTTGAATGACTTCTCCATATTTACTCTTGCTCTCTCTGTCAATCTCTGTCATGCTTTAGGACATTTACCATGTTGATTAAGCCCTCTATTTTTCTTTTCCTATTTTAATAGGGTTATATTAGGTTGAGCCAGATGAAATTCTGCTTTTAAGTGGATGCTTAAAAAGCAATAATGTTACATGGGCCAAGCTAATAATTCAAATGGTGTACAGAGGTTAATCTGTTCACTCCAAGAAAGGTGAAGACAGCTGACTATTGAACTAAAATAACATGACACATTTTCTCAGAAACAATCTTAACAGGAAGTCTTCCTGGAACCTTAATCAAAATGGCCCCATTGGACTGAGTTATAAGGCTATTAACAATAGTGATAATTATATCAACAGTTGTGTATTCCCTCCAAACTGAAGGCTTTGAGTATGTAACTGGGCCTACACTAGAGAATGACTTCCAGCATGGTGACACTCAAATCTAGATGCTCTGCTAGATGACCAAATTGATTGTGATATCTGGTTTTGGTTCAGAATTATGATAGAGCCCTATATATTCTCAATAAAAGGGCTTATGTACTTAACTGATAGGATAATGATATATCATCCAAATACAGATAACTTTTGACAATGAAAAGTTGACTTATTAATAATTTCATTAGGACAATAAACCTAAACAGAGAATGCCTCAGACAGAGACGTATAGTTACATCATAATGTGAGCATTTCCTAAGAACACTTTCTGTGAGATGCTTTATGAATAAAATGGGTAATAAAGTGAAATGATTGATTCACTAGTGAGTGATTTAGAGATATCAAGAATAAAAAGTCAGCCCTGGCCTGTGTTGTTGAATAGTCATTGTGTTGGCCCAAGCACTGAATGGTTTGATTCCCACTCAAGAGCATGTACTTGGGTTGCAGGTTCAATCCCTTGCCTAGTCTAGGCATGTGTAGGAGGCAGCCAATCAATTGTCTCTCTCACATAAATGTTTCTCCTCTTTCATTTTCTCTTTCCCTCCCTCCCTTCCACTCTCTCTCAAAAAAATAAATCAATGATAAAAATATCCTCAGGTGAAGATTAGCAAGAACAAAAAAGAATAAAATGTCACATTCATTTATTATCTATGTAGCTTAACTCTATCTTCTTCAATTTCATATTCCTGATTTTCTTTTCTGTAGAACTTTGTGGTGGATTCTGCACATTTTGTTTCATGACTAATGGTAGAGTACTCATTTTTCTGAATTTTTCTTTTCTTTTTCCAATTGATTCAGAAGGAAAGAAATTTTTCTCCTTAAGATTATATCTTGCTCTTTTATTTACATAACACTTTATCCTAGATATGCTTCTTCAACTATAGTCCTTTCTAATTTGATTAAAAAATGAGTAAATTATAGTCATGTGAGAATATTTGGTACTTATCTTTAATTGTGAGAAGCAAGATATGGAGTGTACCAATTCAGAACAAACGTCAAAACTCTCATATTTTAATTGTGTCTTTGTTGTAAATCATCTATGATGTTAGTTAAGCCTCCATACTCACACAGAAACACAGTAAAGGGCATTCTAAGTGCTTTCTTTGTGCTAGGATTGTATGAGGCTATGTATAAACCTTACTTTCTCTCTACAATAGACCTATAAAAGTAACACGATATTATCCATTTGCAAGTTCATAACTGAGGCTCCTAGAAATTGAGTAACGTGCTCCAAACTCTCACCACATAATGGTAAGGCAATATTCAAATTCATTTCTGTCTGCAAAGCCATGCTATGCTGCCAGCCAATCATTCATTTACTTACCTTAAAAATGGGAATCTTTTCCATGATTCAAAAGATTGTTGTAAAGATTCAAAGAATAATTGAATGTGAAATGTTCAAAACACTCTACAACATATTTGTGTATTACAGAATCCTTTCCCTTGTATTTTCCCATTCATTCTTAATATATTTTATTGATTTTTTACAGAGAGGAAGGGAGAGAGATAGAAAGTCAGAAACATCGATGAGAGACATCGATCAGCCGCCTCCTGCACGCCCCACAGTGGAAATGTGCCCGCAATCAAGGTACATGCCCCCAACTGGAATCAAACCTGGGACCTTTCAGTCTGCAAGCCAACGCTCTATCCACTGAGCCAAACCGGTCTCGTCCATTCTTAATTCTTTAATTCAGGATTTAAATACAAGTTTTGAAAAAATGTAACACATTTTATAACAAGAAAATTCCTCTCAAACATTTTTCAAAGTAGTGCTTAATCTCCTGTGATTCCAAGTCCAGGGCATGGTCACCATGCTGGAACAGTATCTGTTCTTGAGTGCTCTGTGCCATGAACATTTACATCTTTCTATTATCACTACCCTAGGTCACCTTGACATTTCAAAATAACTGCTTTGTTTTATGTTTTATTAAGAGCCTTTATTAAACTAAGACACAATTTGTTTTTAATTATTATGTCATTTTACCTTCATCTATACTAGTAAGATGACATTCTAACTAATCAGCTAAAACATTACTATTTAAGACAAGAGAAGAAGGTGAAAGGAGAACAGGCAATTACAAGGTTAGTCTCTATTTTCAAAGCATTACCTGAGACTTCATTCAGGTAATTTTAATTAACTTTTGTGGAAGTTACTCAGCTAAAACCCCAGCAAATGCTCTTGTAACTAGATTCAGTGCTTTAAAGCTACACTGCTGAAGAATTTAAACTATAATTTTTTTTCAAATGTGCCCAAAATACTGCTGCCAAGACTGACCTATGTGACATGTTCCCCATGGTCTAATGTAAATTAAGATGACGGTGATATAAATATCTCAGAGACCAGGGTCATAACAGACACATTAGCAGACTCTTCACTGCAGAAGCCCTGCAGGGGGCCATTAAAATATTTTATGGAAGTGCAAGTGCCAGCCAGAAAGCAAACGACAAAGACAGGGAAACATAAGTGAGTGTCCAAAGAAAACAAAACAAAACCCAACAAAATACAATGAAGACATCATTAAAAACATGAAGGCAATGAAAATGCCTATGGTGTGTTTTCTATTATCTGTGCCCTTAGATTTCAGTATTAGCTCTGTTTTCATTATCCATTTTACAAAATATTTCAGCATGGCTGTTGTGGTTCAGTGGTTGAGCATCAACCTATGAACCAGGAGATCTCAGTTTGATTCCCAGTCAGGGCATATATATCTAGGTTTCTTTTATGTTTTATTTTTATTTTTCCCTATTGCCCTCCCCATCCCCCAGTACATGCTCTCACCTGTCTCCCCTCCACACCTCACCCCATTGCCCTGTATACACTGGCTATGCCTACACACATGCATACAAGTTCTTTGGTTGATCTCCTACAGGCCCCTCCCCCCTAATCTCCCCTACCTTCCCACTGTAGCAAAACAGTCTGTTCATTGCTTCTTTGCCTCTGCATCTGCTTCCCCCCTGCCCCCTGATTCTTGTCTTTAAAAACATCTTGCCCCTGTATGCTAGAAATAAACCCACAAGAGCAAAAGAAAAATGTTGTTCAGGCCTAATCCCCAGTGTAGGGTGTACAGGAGGCAGCCAATCAATGATTCTCTCTATCTTTGATGTTTCTATCTCTCTCCCTCTTCCTTTCTGAAATCAATAAAAAATTTTTAAAAAATTCACCTTAGACTCCCATGATTCCTTGGAAGAGGAGCAAAGCCCTAAAATAGCTGTCAAAAACAAACAAACAAACAATTTAATATAAAATGTAAAAAGTAAAAAATCCTATAAGAGTGTTCCTCTGCAGTCTTCATTATTTTCTCAGAGAACCCACTGAGGATGACAGAAAAATAAAAATCAGATTGAGACCTTTTACACTGTTTTCATTGTTCATATGGAAAACAAAATTCAGTTTTCTACCTCATAAAGGCAGCTAGTTAGTAAAATGCCATTGAAGGAAAGAGATCTCTTAGTCACAGTTAAACTGTTATGTTATTCTAGATTAGAATCACAGAGAAAAATAATTTAAATTGTAGAAATATGTTGTGTGATCCAATTTTGTGATTTTCAACAAACTCTTTTTCAAAATAACCATTAATGAGCTCCTCAACTCCTACTGTGTTTAGCTTTTCCTTCTGTAATTTTTTTCTTAGCATAAGACAAAATCTTTTTTTTTCTTAAAATTTAAGTGAAATAGGTATTGTTTACTGTGAATAAAGTGAAAAATTGGGGCGAATTTCTTAACTACTTTCCATCATAATATATTTCATTCCATGTATCTCAAGGTTAAATTTGATGTCAGCACAGACTACCAGAAAATATCCTCATTTCTTTCATTTGCTTTGCATATATTAATGCAGTCTTTACATATTTTTATACAACACAAAATTAAATGTGACCACAAATTCTCTATTTTTCCAATATTTAGTTGATATTTGATGAAAAATTTGGCATCTCAATTCTCATAAAAATAATTAAGTAGAATTATATTGGCAAGACTTAACTATCACATAATGGAAAAGTGGATAAAAAGGAAGATAGTAAATAGGAAAGTCTCTCTCTCTCTCTCTCTCTCTCTCTCTCAGCAAATAACATTTCTATAAATTTCTTCCATACTGAAAATTTAGGTCCTAAGAAATTAAGCAAGAATGCTATTGGTATTTACTCATTGTGATAAGTCTGAAATAGATTGTGTTGTTTTTCTTTGGAAAGTGTTACTTTCCAGGTAAATTGAATTATACTATTAACTAGAGGCCAGTGCATGAAATTTGTGCATGTGGGGGTATGTCCCCCAGCCCAGCCTGCACCCTCTCCAAGTGCTTGCCTACCTGCTTGCCTGATTGCCCTTAACTACTTCTGCCTGCCAGCCTGATCACTCCCTAACCACTCCCCTACTAGCTTGATCAACACCTAACCACTCCTCTGCCAGCCTGATTACTCCTAACTGCCTTCCCCTACTAGCCTGGTCACCCCTAACTGTCCTCCCCTGCCAGCCTAATTGCCCCCAATTGCCCTTTCCTGCTGGCCTGGTCTCCCCCAACTGTCCTTCTTTGCAGGCCTGGTGCCTCCCAACTACCTTCCCCTCCTGGCCATCTTGGGGTGGCCATCTTGTATCCACATGAGGGCGGCCATCTAAATTGTAGAAATATGTTATATGATCCAATTTTGTGATTTCCAACAAACTCTTTCTCAGAATAACAATTAATGAGCTCCTCAACTCCTACTGTGTTTAGCTTTTCCTTCTGTAATTTTTTTCACCCCTTAACCACTCCCCTGCCAGCTTGATCAACACCTAACCATTCCTCTGCCAATCTGATTGATGCCTAATGCTCCCCTGCCAGCCTCAATTATCAGTTGGAGTGATGATCAATTTGCATATTACCTCTTTATTAGATAGATTTTCTACTGGTGTAACTCTAAGTAAAATATTTACTTTTAAAAATAATTAGATTTGATTCAGAAAATAAAAGTTAGCTGCAGAGATAATTATATGTCTGTTCATTTTTTAAATCTTTCAAAAATGACCTGTAGCATTCTTGAGGCTTATATTTAGGTAATATTTGAGGATTTCTCTTTGGGATTCAGGACATGCTAATCTAAAAATATGTGGCTTGGGATATTGAATATTTTAAGCTGAAGGTGTTTGAAAAATGACAAAGGCAGGAAGATAACCCTGACCTTAACCCACTCCCAGCCCTTTTCTCCCAAAGCAGGTCATAAACACTAATATGAGAAATTTCCTCCCTTTACCCAGAGGAAAAGAGCAACCTTATCTTTAAAGACAAAGGAACCCCAAGAAGAATCCTAACAAATTTCCCCAGGTTTACTACTTACTTCATACTCCCCTGGGGGAAAACTCCCAATAAAAGTCAAATGGAGAGACACCTTGAGTTGTGGATAGAAGTTCATTACATTATACATATGACAATATTCCATATAGTCTTCTAGAAATTGAATACAAACTCAATTTAAGATCTATTTAGATTTTTCACAAATTTAATTGTAAGTTACTTGGGAAATTGTAGTCCGCCTTAACCTTAAAAATAAATAATAAAAAGGGAAACTTGTCCTACTGGCTTTTAAGACAAACATTCTAAAATGTATGTCCTGTCCTTAACTGGTTCGGCTCAGTGGATAGAGCGTCGGCCTGCAGACTGAAGTGTTCCAGGTTCGATTCTGGTCAAGGGCATGTACCTTGCTTGTGGGCACATCCCCAGTAGGGGGTGTGCAGAAGGCAGCTAATTGATGTTTCTCTCTTATCGATGTTTCTAACTCTCTCTTCCTCTCTGTAAAAAGTCAATAAAATATCTTTTAAAAAAATAAAAAAGTCAGGCCCTGGAACCTGAGCTAAATGTGCCTTCCTATGGTGAAAACATCGAGGTAAGGATCCTACTTTCTTTCATGCTCGCAACAAGGGCATCTGAAGGAAAAGAGAGAATAAAATAAAATCCTAAAACTCTGTCCCTAGTTGTGAGGTAAAGTAATTTAACACTAGTGAAAAGGTAAACTAATGAAGATCGGCTTCTTACTGACAAGCTTAGCAACTCCTCCAAATAAGACACAGAGAAGAAGGCAGAGGTTTTCTTATAAGCCAAAGGGTAGAAAAGATGAAGATGACAATCTGAGCATGGACACTGGGGAAAAGGTTTCCCATCTGTAAAAATATTCTATCCTGAGGATGTATCATATGCCATTGAGCCATTTTCAGAATCTTAGAAAATCAATCTGTGTCTAATTTTTAACACAAATTATACATTTGTAAATATAAAGCATTTGATATCTTCCTTCCTTCCTTCCTTCCTTCCTTCCTCCCTCTCTCTCTCTCTCTCTCTCTCTCTCTCTCTCTCTCTCTCTCTCTCTCTCTTTCTCTTTCTTTCTACCTATCTATACTTATCTACTTTGCTTGCAAAAATATATTTTTAAAAACACTAAACGTTTGTTTCACATAAGTGTTTGTAAGATGAACATCTACTTGCCCAATGAGCAGGCTCACATTTGCACTGAGGAAGACTAATATGCTCACTTTGCACCATAGATTTCTTTCCATTTGCTTACCATCAATATTGACTCTGAAGTACATAGAATAGAGTTGACTATCAGTAGGCACCCTTTTGATTCACTGATTAGCATTTACATAGACAACTGAGATCAGTTTGGAATCTCGAAATGTTTGCTTTGAGAAGACAGGACTCAGAGAGGACATCTCTTTAAGGCCAATTTTCAGATTAAGGATTTTGCTATTTTTTCATCATTGTTCTAGAGTTTGGCCTAAAGATTGCAAAACTATTTTTTAAACACTGTTCTATTCACAACTCAGTATGAAATTTGAACTTAGATGGAAGCAATTGTATTTCCCATACTTATTTAAACTACCTGTCTTCCTTTTCTCAATATATCCACACAAACTCGACCATTCCCAGCTTCTCTGTTTGTGGGAAGATATTTTTAAATATTCTAGAAGCTGACTCCTGTTTGCCTTATTTATATATTACAATGGTGATTAGTTAAGCTATTAATACCTGTCTTTTATTTCAATCCTTTACTAATTCATTCAACAAATATCTATTGAGGGCCTTCAGTTTGCCATTCAGCATTCTTGATCCAATGGTGAGGAAATGGGTAGGATCTGTGTCCTTTGCAGTTGATGTAAATCAATAAATTAATTATAAATTGTGATGAAGGAGGGCTATGAAGTAAATTCAAAAGGAGTGACATAGAAACTAATGGAAAGAAATTACTCTGGATGGGGCTTTTTCACTGGAAAATCTAAATGGAGAAGACTATCAATTTTTATTCTAATTCATACATTCATTTAAACTTTAGTAGAAAATCATCAAAATATTAAATATAGCACATGAATATCATTTAATAAACCAGGAGAGAAAAATTCATTGCAATTCTATTAAGTCATCTTTGTGCATTAAGTAAGTTTCAAGGATCTAGAGGAAGACTTGTCTTAATGGTATCATTATTAGTTACTGACAATAGCAGATGTGGGCTATATGATTCTAATCATGTCACTAAATGTGGCTCATTCTTCTAGAAGCTATCTTCTTGATGTCGAAGTAGCACCATGTCAAGAAATATAGAACTGCTAAGGGAAGGAATTCTGAGAATGAGATATGCAAGGACTGGGATTCTAGATGTTTAGCAGGGAAGCTCTATGTCAGAAGAGCTAAGTCACCAGTCTCTACTTCTTAACAATGCACTGTAGGAGGATGTGTGTGCATGCACACCGACAAGCCATTGGAACTCTGCTCTCTAAGTGTCATCTGAAGACAGTGTAAACCTGACACACTTTTGAAAAGACAGTGTTTCCTGTCTGCATCCAAAACTATTTTAGCAAAATAGTCATTTGTAGATAACATAAGTGGCCCAATGCGCGGAATTCGTGCACATTAAAAAGGGGATTCAGAGTTAAGTGCCCACCCACCCACATGTGCCTCAAAATTGCATGAGACCCAGACCTGGCCACTCCTCCCACCCTTCCCAACATTGGGCAAGAATCAGGCCCAGCCAGTCCCACCCTTGTCAAGCCTTGCCAAACAGAGGGTGTAGTCTCAGGTCCCCTGGCCCAGAGCCAGGATGGGAAACATGGCCTGAGGTCCCCCAGAAGGGGCAAGGGCGTGCCTTGATGTCCCCTGTCAAACCCCACCAGGTGGGGGACTTGACCTGAGATCCCCTGTCAAGCCCCGCTGGGTGGAGGGCATGGCCTGAGGTCACCTGTCAAGTCCCGCCATGGTGGGGAGGCCACAGCCTCAGGTCCCTCATCAAGCCTCCCTGTGCAAGGGACGTGGTCTGAGTTCCCCTGACCCAGCACTGGGGGTGCATCTTGAGGTCCCCTGTCAAGCCCAGCTTAGCGGGTCTGAGGTCCCCTGGCCCAGTGCTGAGGTCCCCCAGCCTGATGCCAGGGTGGGGGGCATGGCCTGAAGTCCCCAGTCAAGCCCCACCTGGTTTGGGGCATGGCCTGAGGTCCCCTGACCTGGAGCTGGGGCAGAGGTAGAGGCCTGAGGTTTCTGTCAAGCCTCCTCAGGTTGGGGGTATGGTCTAAGGTCCCCTGGTTTGGTGCCAAGGCAGAAGATGCGGCCTGAGGTCCCCCAGACTGACACCAGGGAGGCAGGGAACACCTTGAGATCCCCTGTCAAGCCCTAACTGGTGGGGAGCACAGCCTGAGGTCCCCTGTCAAGTCCCATAGGTCCTGGGAAGGGCATAGCCTCAGGTCCCTGCTAATTGCTCATTAAGGCTCCTTAAGGGAACTTGACCTCAGTTGAGCCATCTTTGTGATGGAGTGATGGTCAGTTAGCATATTCCCTCTTTATTAGATAGTATTATATCTTTCACAATTAATTTTTTTACATAAATATTAAACATGAAGCATAAAAGATGCCTTAGTTTACGCCAAATCCATTTAAAACTGCAAAATGTCATATTTGGAAGATAAATTATTTTCTCTGGAGCTTTGCACACACATGCAAAACAAATAAACAAACAAACAAACAAAAAAAAAAACACAGCCCCAGCAAATGTCTGCAGCCAATCAAACATAGAGCATCTCCCTTGATTTATCCATCTATCAAGTCCAGCTATGGTGATTTGAAGATTATTTCTTAAGAATGCAGCTAGTACACATTTTAAAAAAATATATAAGGTCTATCCAATAGATAAGTTAAATACTCTTTATTGCCACACAGCTCTTGTTATCGCTCCTAGAAATCAGCAGTGTAAATATTCCACCCTGTGTCAACTAACAGAAAGTGGAAACTTGGCCTGGTGTGTAAATTCACAAACATCCATCAAGCTCTTCTATTATTCATACTGTAAGATTTGTAGGCTGTCTATAGAGTAACAGGTGTAGTCCCTATGGGTCAAGAACTATCTGAATTATGCAGAAGAAAAGGAAAGCAATATCATATACACCACAGTTTGATGTTGTCCATTTGGGGGGATAACTTTTCCTATTATGGTTGTCTGAAATCTCCCTTAGTAGTTGTTGGTATGCTGTATGGTCATGAGTAATGATTATGGCTATTTTCTTTGTGCTTGACAGACCAAGAGTTTAATCTTGCTGTCACCTTTTATTCTTTGCTGCTTTTTTTGTTTTGGTCAAGCCATTTTAAATTTGGTTATACTAAATGTCAGTTTCATTATCTGAAGAATGATTAATTTATAGTTAGCAGAATACTAATATCTGGATTCTATCATTATTGAACACATATCAAGGTCAATAATTAGATAGAAGGTATAGGAAGAGAAAGATAGTTTTGTGTGTGTGTGTGTGTGTGTGTGTGTGTGTGTGTGTGTGTGTGTGTGTGTTAGGATTTTTAAATTGATTTTAGAGAGAAAAAGAGAGAGAGAGCAACATCAATGTAAGATTGGAACATTGATCGGCTGCCTCCTATACACCCCCTATGTAGGATTCAGCCAGCAACTTGGGCACGTGCCCTGATTGGAAATTGAACCTGCAGCCTTTAAAGTGCCCTGGATAATGCCCAACCAACTGAGCTATATAAGCCAGGGGAAATACGCTATTTTTATTTGAAAATTACTGTGGTCAAAACTATGTTACTGCCATGAAAGGTTGTATATTATAACTAGAGGCCAGTGTATGAAATGTGTGCACAGGTAGGGTCCCTAGTGGCTGCAGGTTGAGGCATCTCCCTTTCCCTGTCTGCCTGATATGGCCACCGGCACAGCTCCCTGGTCAAACTTCAGGTCGAGGGAACAATTTGCATATTAGGCTTTTATTACATAGGATAAGCCATTTTGATTATGTTTTGATTTAGTATAGACCCTGGGTATCAACAACAGAAATAAGAAGAATCATGACACCGTGAAATTCCTTTTTTAATTGACTTCTGACCATGAAACTAGCAAATCAATGAACCTTTGTTATTAAATATAATTTGAACAACATAGCCCTATCTTAAAATAGTTTACTGGGGGTTAAGTAGCTATTATTACCAACTATGTATAAAAAAACCCTTATACATAAGAACATAGTATATGAAAAATAAGGAAGGATAAGTGACTTGATCGATGTTTTCTGTTAGGAATTGAGGAAAATCCATCATTACACTGATATTCAGCAGTTACAAAAAATGGAAAAGCACAATGATCATAGCAATAACATTATCTAATATTTGCTAATAATTTACTCTATGCCAGATGTGCTGATAAATATGCTTTATGTGTATTTTTCTCATTTTATTTTTACAATAACCCTAAGAGGTAGGCACTGATATTATTCTTTTTCATATAGAGAAACTGAAGTCTAATGAGATTACGTAAGTTGTTTAAGGCTACACAAGAAACAAAGGGCAAAGCCAGATCTCCTTAACTCCAAAATTCAGAATTATATGGCTCTTTCAAATTATTTAGTGTAAACTTAACAGGATACTTTACTTTTCTGTAAACAACCAGATGAACATTTTTGCCATGACACTCAATGCAATCGAGACAAGGACATATTCGAAAGATGAATGTCTACTTTCCTCCAGTAAAAGTGTTTCTTTTAAAAGTAATGGAATAAAATTTACATAAATCTTGTCATCTGTGTTTTTAAATCTTCTTACTATGCCTCATAAGCATAAAAAATCAAAGCTGCCATGAAAGATAATCTAAACTAATTTAGAAAAAAATATAGTTTTTCAGTTTCTACAAAACAGTTATTTGCTTTATTTATATGACCTTGATTTCTCTAAGATATAAATATCATGTTTATGTCCATATGGTAGATACCACATAGGTGAGCCACATTCTTATTTATTTACTTTCATCCTCACCCAAGTATAGGTTTATTGATATGAGAAAGAGAGAAATGTAAATATGAGAGGGAAACATTAATCAGTTGCCTCCCATATGTACCCTGACTGGGGACTGAACCCACTACCTGGGTATGTGCCCTGACTAAGAATTGAACCTGCAACCATTTTGGTGTATAGAACCATGCTCCAACCAACTGAGTTATCTTGCTAGGGTGAGACACATTCTTTATGAGAAGTTCATTTTCCCCCCAAAATCATAAATTATCTCATTTTTAGCATTCTCACTGATCTTTAAGTTTGAAGATTAAAATTTCTTGCAGAACCCATGCTATAGGTAGTTAAGAGTTAAGGAGCAGCACGTTCCAAAGCATCATTTCTGTCCTAACTTTACATTTATGATGTCTGGCCCATTACACTAGATGAGTCTCAAAGGCAACGAAAGGAAGCCCCCAGAGCTAAAAGCTGATGGTTTTCTTGTTTTTTATTTTTTGTTGGTTTGTTTTTTGTATGTTTGTTTACTAGAGAGAAATGCCAAGAAGCTAATTATTTTCTCTCCTAAAAACAGTCTTAACTGAGAAATGATAAACAGCCTCTCCCATTGTATTATACAGAAAGTTGGTGAAAATCTTGTAGAGATATAGAAAAACTTGAGCTCAGAAGCCTGAATACAAATGTTGGGACATGACAGATTATAGAAGGGTAAAAGACAAGGTCTTGGAGGGGGAGAAAGAAAAGAGGGAGGAAAAGAGAAGGAAGCAGTGATAAGAGAGGAAGAGGTGGCACAAGAAATAAGGAAAATAGTGAAGGAAATAAGAATATGAGGTGCTTCAGGAAGGGAAGTGAATCTCAATGTCCTCTAAAGATCTACCTTTGTGTGATGCCTGAGCACTCTTACAAAAAACAAAGGCAGAAATTGAGAAATTGTGAGCATAGCAGAAATCACAAATATGGAATGGGACTTCTATAGAGCTCAGGAAAAACTAGCTGAGCAATAAAAGTAGATAGGAGAAGCCAAAAATAATCACCCACTCAGGGGAGCCTGGATTAGTAGACAAAATTGAACTCTGCCATACTTATAATATTAGAAAGATAAAGCCTGAAAAAAAAAGCATAAGGAACCCATCTGTCTTAAGCATAGGAAACAGTTGGTAATATGAGAAATAATTTATTAATTAATTAGTAAACAAACAGCCTTGGCTGGGTGGCTCAGTTGGAGCAACATCCATACACCAAAAGGTTGCAGGTTCAATTCATGGTCAGGGAGCATTCCTATATTTTAGGCCCTTATGGGAGATAACCAATTAATGTTCCTATCTCACATCAATGTTTCTCTCTGTGTGTGCATCTCTCTTCCCCCTTTCTCTCTCTAAGGATTAATAATAATAAGTTAACAGACAAATAACTATAGACAGAAGAATTTCTACCTACTGGGTAAGAATCTTCCATTCAAATAAGAAAATACTGTTTTTCTCTTAAAGCCATGGCAGTATATAAAATCTCTACCAGTAAAATTGTAACATGGATATGGGAGAATACTTTTTATTTTAATTTTTGTGATAGTTTAGAAGAGTTTAACAGAGACAGACATTCCAATTAGCAGAGACATTCACTTCCCAAAGTTCACGGTTTTGCTCATAGTTCACAAAAGTAGAATATTAGAAATATAACTTGAAAATTGTAATCAAAACCTATCATTAAGTAATTCAGGCAACTGACTGCCATTAGCACCTTGGTTACCAGAAAGCTAATAGAAGTGGAACCAATAAAGTCAGAGGAAAATAAAAATAGGATATTTTGAAAGAAAATTATATTTAACTATTGAATTCAAACAAGTTGACATTATCATTATCCTGTCTTATATATGAAATTAGGTAGAGAACCCTGTAAGAAAGCCATAAGAAACCCATGATGTATTAAGCATAGGAAATAGCTAATAATATGAGAAATCATTAATTAATTAGTATGTAAACAAAAAGCCCTGGCTGGGTTGCTCAGTTGGTTGGAGCATCATCCATATGCCATGACTATAGCTATATTGTCTTGACTTGGACTATCAAAAAAAAAAATGCCATATACTGGGTGGCTTAAACAACAAAAAATTATTTTCTCCAGTAAGTTTATGATCAGGATGCTATCATGGTCAGGTTTGAGTGAGGGCTCTATTTGTGACTTGTATATAGACACTTTCTTCCTGTATCTTTTCATGGCCTTCCCTCAGTGAGTACAGAGAAAGAGACATCTTCCTTTTCCTCTTTATATAAGGCCAGTAATTCCATTTTAAGAGCCCTACCTTCATAATCTTATCTAACTCTAATTACCTCCCAAAGGCTCTATCGCAAATGCTATTACATTGGAGATTAGGACTTCAACATAGTAATTTTGGGGAACCCAAGTATTCAGTCCATAACAGATATCCTCTTATATAATAATCCTATATAATATAAAGCTAATATGCAAATTGTTCCCTTAATCAGAAGTTTGACCTGGAGTTTGATCAGGGGGAGAAGTCCACCACCAACCTCCCACATGCCCTCCCCTTGGCCAACCCAGCCCATCAACCCCTACTGGGTGGGCCTCCTAGAGCCCACCTATGCACAAATTCATGCATCAGGCCTCTAATATGTTTATAATCATCCAATAAAAGCTAAAATATTTTCATTGATCTCTATAATTTCCTATTCTATTCCTAATATTTCTTATCCTTACACTCATCATCTCACTTACTGTTTCAGCCATAATGTCTTTGAGTCCTCTGAACACACTACAGTTACTCTCATCTTACTGTACTTGCACAACCCTTCCCTAACTTGAACTGTTTTATTCACAGGTAGTCAACTGACTCATTCTCACTTTCTGAAGATTTCTGCTCAAATGTTTCTATATCTAAAAAATCTCCCTGAACATCCTGTGTTCACCCCACCTTGGCATGATATTCCCTTACTTAATTAATTGTTTTTCTACACTTCTCAACATTCTGCAAGATATATATATTTGTTGATCATCTTAGTATACCAGCAAAGATCAATGTATTTTGTTTACTGCTATATCTTTATCGCCAGTCCTATATTGGCTTACAACATACCATTCAAATAATCATTGCATTAAGTATTGTTATGTGAATAAATTATGAGCTGTGTGTATTTTACATACACATAATTAACTAATTCTTATGCTAACTATCCTATATAATAAAGAAGTAATATGCAAATTGACCATTAGGAGGGCAGTTGGGGGTGACCAGGGTGGCAGGGGAGGTGCAGTTGGGGTTAACCAGGCCAGCAGGGAGAGGGTAGTTTGGGACGATTAGGCTGGCAAGGGGGCAGTAAGGGGTGACCAGGCCAGTGGGAGTGGCAGTTAGAAGCAACTGGGCCAGCAGGGAGGAGGCAGTTGGGGGCAACCTGGCCAACGGGCGGGGGGGGATAGGGGGGCAGTTAGGGGTGACCAGGTAGGCAGACAGGTGAATGACTAGGAACCAGCAGTCCAGGATTGTGAGAAGGAGGGGTGACCAGGGAGTCAGGTAAGTGAGTGATTAAGAGCCAGTAGTCCAGGATTGTGAGAAGGACGTCCGACTGCAGGTTTAGGCCCAATCCCAGGGATCGGATGTCCCCCGAGGGGTCCCGAATTGGAGAGGATGTAGGCTTGACTGAGGGGACTTCTCCCCATCATGCACAAATTTCATGCACTGGGCCTCTAGTTGTTACATAAAGGCCTTGGACTATACTTCTTTTAAATATACCACTGTGCTCTGGGGAGTATGTTTTAGAAAGCAGTTTTTTCCACATACCAATCTTTATAGCTGTAGCATGTTACTTGCTTAATCAAAAAGTCACCCAGGCAAATCAGAATTTTGTAAAGAGTGTTGTTTTGTGGTGTAACACTTTGGAAACAACAGTTTCTTAACCATTATTATTTATAGATGAACATTCCATATAGTGAACTAAGCTATACTTATACTTAAGATGTCTTTTAGTTCAAACTTTAAAAGGGATTGCATGCATAATCAAGTGGTAATTCTGTACATATGCTTTATTAAAGAGGTAATAAATTATAGAACAAATTATAATACTGATGAAAACTTTGATTTCTTCTTCCCAAGGAACGTGCAGAAAATTTAGCTTGCTCAGGTTAGGTAAATAATACCATTTCTAGTTCTGTTCTGATTATCTATTGCTTCTTAAAGAACCAACCCTCCCCTAAACTTAAGTGTCTTAAAATAACTACCACTTATTTAGTGCAGATTTTGCAGTGTGGGCAGGGTTCAATGGAAAGGACTAATTTCTGTTCCATGTGGCATCAGCTCAACTGGACATCAGATAATTTATTTTCAGAATGGCTCACTTATTTGGCTGACAATTTGATGTTGGCCACCAGCTTGAGCTCAGTGAGGGTTGAAGGTCTGGTTCCTCTCTGTATGGTCCTCTTCATATAAAGGTATCTGGTTTTAAAGAAAAAGTGTCCCAAGAGAACCAGGAGAACAAGGCATTTTTAAAAATAACCTATACTTGGAAGTCCCATAGCCTCTGTTATATTCTTTGAGAAGGCAGTCACAAAGGTCTACCTGTGTCCAAGGTGGAGGGGCAGAGATATTTCCACTTGTTGGAAGGATTTTCAATATCATTGCAAATGGAGCATGGGGGATGGAGTCTACTATGGTATTGATATTCAGAATATACTATCCACTATAGAACCTATCCTGATTTTTCTTCTTGCATTATTCAAATTGTTGTCTGTTGATGTTTCCTACACCATTTCTTTCTCACATCTATCTGCTTTGGTGGTTGTTTACTTCTATATCGAGCTCAATAAGGTTAATAATAAATTAACTACAGACAATCTGTCTTTTCCACTTGTATGTACCAAACCTTTATTAACAGCGTTCCTTAGAGGTTGGTTTTCTCTGTATAACTGGCAAGATTTCATCCATTAATCTCTTAGTACTCTGAGAATTGCTTATGTATTTTATTTTATTTTTTGGTAACCCTAACATTCTACTTGATGTTTCTCTTCTTATTTTGTGTTCTTTGGCTATCTGCTTCTGGTTTCTGTGTTTTCTCACCTCTCATAGCAATAAAGAATGTCTTAATCTTCTAAATTGATGGAAAATAAAGCTAAAATACTAGGTTATTTGCTGATAAGGGCTTGAGAAGAAAATGAATGTTTCCCTTAAATAGGAAGAAATGTGGGTGACATGACATTGTTTCAGAAACTTGATTAACTCATCATACTCAAATATTATGAAAATCCCCATAGGACTATTTGACTTTTACAGCAGATTAGACACCATGACCTCTCTAAATAGAACCAAAAGAAATGATCCAGTAGTCACCCAGCAGTCTCAAGGTCCACTCTCTTTTACTGCCTTTCATGATCCTTTCCATGTAGCTGTAGAAACCACTGGAGTCTGTGTCACACTATGGAGGGTCATAAAAAATTGGAATGGGATAGGATTAGCACCATCTTCCTCCCAGCTACCCCTTGCCATCATTCCTTTAGTGTTGTTGATACGGATGTTTTTGTTACAGACAGCTCAAAACAACACTCCATCTCCATGTAAACTTCCAAACTTCAGAGGCACATTTATTCTTCTGCATAGTGGATGAAGAGGACAGCAAAATATAAGGCTCTAAACTTCAGATTTCCAGACACCCTTCCAGAGTTTACTCTATGTTCAGCATTAACAATGGTACTTAACAGGGAATTTTATATTCTGCAGCCAGAACACATCCTGCTGAAATTTGGGTTGCCAGGCTCCCCTTACAAGCACTGCCAACCGTTATGAGATCCTCCTGGAGTGCTCCCATTGAGCTTATAAAAGGGAAAAGTGGTGCTTTCATTTCTCTCCTGAACTCTACTCCCTCCACAAGACTTATTACCTCTCTCCCCACTCAATCTTCTCTTACTTTGACTGGGATGATGCTTGAAAGCAGGGAGAGTTGCTGGCTACGTATTTTCTAAACTGACTCACTAATCATTGGTAGGAAGATGTTGGGCTTTCTCAACATAGAATATGAGGTTCATTTGGTTTTGAATCTTAGCAAAAATTATGCAAATTGAGTAACCTATTTGACATCCTAGTATGTGTATTATGAAGTTTAATATACTGATAGTACTAATCTATATATTTTCTGTTAAGAATTTGGGCTATGAAACTTCTAGAATATCTCAGGCAATATGAATATTTAAATACTCAAATGCATATCTTATAACCATAAAACTGGGTTATTTTGCCTGACTCTACAAACAAATACTTTGTTGTGTAAGCTGCTTCTATGGTTTCACACATTTCCCATGAGATGGGCACACCTCCATTCATAGCCTGAATTTCTCCTTCTCATGCCTGAAGATGACTCCAGAGAAGTAGGGAAGACCTCTCTCAGATTCACTAAGGATCTACCAACTCGCTTTGTAGCTCCTAGACTCACAGTGTTTCTTTCTCATCTTTTCACAAACACACACACACACACACACACACACACACACACACACACACAAATTTTCTTTTTGTTAGATAAAGGGTCAAGAAGTTAGAATTTTCATAACACTGCCATAGTAACAAACCCAATAAAATTTTTCTACCATATTTTCTTTTAGGTGGCATGAACATGGACATAGACATTAAGGTATGGGTAAAGATGTAAATGGTGATGTGAAAAACATATGCCATGAAACACATCCCTGTGTAAATTCTATATTATTTGTCACATGATATTGATTTGGCTTTCATTTACCTTGCTATTGTTCTGTCTACTGCTACAAAAATCCCTTCAGTATCTTCTAAAGGAGAACTCACTGAATGGGTTGAATTTATCCAAATTTGGCTCTGAGATCAGGCAATCTAGGATTGCATTTTGCTCTGCCCTGGAGCCATCTCTACCCAATGAAGAAATAGTTAATTAAAAAGTTGTTTGCATGCAGGGGGTTGTTAGAAGTACCAATTTCACTTTTAAGTGCTCTCCTTGAATGTGTAATGGGAAAGTAGAAAGTGCACTGGGTAGATGCAATTCTCTCACTCAATAAATAATGATGTGAGGCACATTTTAAGAGTTGAGGCAATAATAGTGAGTGAAAGAGAGAAAAATTCCTGCTTCCAGGGAGATCATGTTCCCACAGGAAGAGGGAAATAATAAATAAATTAAAGTAAATATATGTGTTTGATAAAAATGAAGTATGGCATCTTCACTGATGCTTATCAATAACTAGAAGCCTGGTGTACAAAATTTGTGCACAAGGGGGATGTCCCCTCAGCCCAGCCTGCACCCTCTCCAATCTGGGACCCTTGGGGGGATGTCCTATGGATCAGGCCTAAACCGGCAGTTGGACATCCCTCTCACAATCCTGGACTGCTGGCTCCTAATCACTCACCTACCTGCCTGCCTGATCACCCCTAACTGCCTCTGCATGCTGGCCTAATTGCCCCTCATTACCACCCCACCGGCCTGGTCAGTGAAACTTTTCTACCATATTTTCTTTTGGGTGGCATGAACATGGACATAGACATTAACCCTGCCAGCCTGGTCACCCCCAACTGCTTCCCCTGCCAGCCTAGTTGCCCCTCACTAACCCCCTGCCAGCCTAATTGCCCCCAACTGCTCCCCTGCCAGCTTGCCAGCTTGGTTGTCCCCAACCGCACCCCCCCTCCACCATCCTGGTCCCTTGCCCCCTGCTGGCTTGGTTGCCTTATGCAGCCTGCTCTTCAGTCGTTTGGTTATCCCTCAGTAACCCCCCTGCCGGCCTTGGTCTCCCCACACAGCCTGCTTATGCAGTCATTTGGTCATCCCTCACTAACCCCACTGCCAGCCTGGTTGTAGACAGCCATATTGTGAAGGTGTGATGGTTAATTTGCATATTACCTCTTTATTATATAGGATTTGATGACTTTGGGGATCTGTATTTTTTTTTTCTCCATGAAAGATTGTCTGTATGGATGATCACTAGGTGGCTTTGTCACTGACATCCAGTGAAACTTTTCTTTAACTCTTTTCTCATTTCAGTTAGTTCTTTGGTATAAATTCAGAAGGGCCTCCAAATAGGCAACACTCCAGCTCCACTCACTAAGGGAGAGAGAAATTTAGGTCAGGAGACTGATGTCTGGGCAACTGTATGTGATTCATAAATTTTCAGTATTTTTTTTTGTCCTAAAACTCAAAGCTGAATAATCAAGCAACTATATATTAACTTTACCCAATAGACCATGGACCACCTGTCTGTTTCCTGTTTTCCTTGCCAAGTGCCCCTTCTGGGAAAACTAATGGGAAACACAGCAGGATAAAACTCATTTCTCCCCTTTTTTTGTTCCATCTGTCTCTCTTCTCATCTGGGAGATCTCTTGTTCACTTCCCAATTACTTCTCAGGTTTAAGGCTAAATTCTCCACCTGTGCTCCTGATTGCTGCTTCCCATTTTCTTCCAGATGTTGCTCCTATGTTAAATACTACTTCTTCCCTATCATCCCACTATTTTAGCTCTCTTCCTCTAATGACCCTTTTCACACAAATTAAAAATATTACTATGTCTTTTCCATTAAAAAACCTTCATTCCCTCTGGCTAGTACTATAATATTCACTTTCCCTTCACCAAGCAAGTTTCTTTGAAAAAATGGGCTGCATTTCACATGGCCTCCTACTATCATCTCCTATTGTTTTCAAAGCATGGATGCAGGTCTCCAACTGGAATTGCATTTGAGATGGGTTTTACCAAGGTCTTTTATAATGTACCAAATATTTTACTACTCTTAGAAGCATTTTGACATTATCAGTCACAGTGTCCTTGTAACTCACCCCTTATTCATACCTGACTTACCATTCTTTCATCTACATCTACTTTTACATTTTTCTGTTTACTTTCTGATTCTGTTCTCCCCATCCTCAAGACTTATTTCCTATTTCCTTCTTTTCAAATTTTATCTACTTGCCCAACTCCCACAATTACCTAATAACTCTCAACTCTTCAGATCCAAACATCTTTTTGAAATCTTTTTTGAATAGTTTGGTTGCATTCTGAATCGTTGCATATATGACGATGGGGCATAATCCTTTCCTTATCTTCAATTCTGCCTACTCATAAATGAACTCATGACAACTTCTTTCCTCTCAACAAATGCAGTCTGTTCTTATATTTCCTTTTACATTCATGATTAAGCTTTCAATATTTTCCAAACTGATGCATATGAATCAAATTTATTTATATTAACTGCTATTTAAATACTGGATTCAAATCTTATCTCTTAATAGATTTGTGACTGGGTAAATTATTTAATTATTTTTGCTTCAATAAGAAAACTTACACTTAGGTATTATATTAGATTTATGTTTTATATATATTTACATATATATATATGTATGTACACAAACACGCATAACATATAGCTTTACCAACACTTGTTATTACCAGATCTTTCCATTTTTGCCTGAGTTATGGGTATGAAATAGGATGAAATTGCTGTCTCAATTCACATATCCAACCCACATAGGGTTGTTTGATGGAAAAATAAATATATATTGGGAAAGTGCTTAGCTGAATGCCTAGCACATAGTAATACAGTCATAAATGTCACATATTACTCTGATTAGTAGTAGCATATAATATTATATTATAATTCTATAATATAAAATGTTACCCATTTGCTTATTAATGAATATTTAGTTAAACTTTTTGCTAAAACATATCTTGCTTCAATTATTATTTTATTCCCATTTTCTTTGTCAATAATTGGTTTGAGAATGGGCACATGATGAATGCTGACCAAAGAAAAATGAGTTTCTAGAAATGGTTTCCTCAATCCTAAATAGAGATTGAAGGAATATAGGGGACTTATTTTTATTCTGAATATTGTATGTCTGGATGTGATCCATGGAAAATCTGTGGTGTTCTTATCAACAAAAGAGAGAGACTAGTCTGTGATAGGAGCTGATATATTTATAATTGCAAGAAAAGAAGTGGAATGCACTCGGTTCTTACAGACTTGTTCATTTTCTGATCATTATAAGTCTGGTTTTTATTTAACTCTACATTCAGGCAGTAATAGATGTTATTTTAAGTAATGTTAAATAAATCAATTTGAAATAAGATTTCCATTGTCAACAGTCAAAAAAATTCTAACTACATACCGAGTGAAATAGTTTCAAAAATTCATATTACCACTAGAATGTGAGGGTTTGATTTTTCCATGACTTTATCAACACTTTGTATTATCAGAACTTTTAATTTCTGACAATCTCATGGGTATGAAATTATAGCATATTCATGTGCCAATATTAATCTCTGTGATTTTCTATGTATATAATTATATAATTCTCCAAACCTCAATATAGGTATACTAGAGACCTGGCGCACCAATTCATGCACCCTTGGCCTGGCCTGCAGGATCAGACTGAAACTGGCTCTCTGATATCTCCCAAGGGGTCCTGTATTGCAAAAGGGTGCAAGCCAGGTGAGGGACCCTACTGGTGCACGATATGGGCCAGGGAGGGATGCGGCAAGTTGGCCAGCCAGAGAGGGACTGCGGGAGAGCTCCAGGGTGCGTCTGGCTCATCTTGCTCAGCTG
>JAAGEH010000293.1:28440618-28571785 GCA_011751065.1 Lasiurus cinereus | reverse complement strand
GCATCTACCCCCTGATGTTCAGTGCACATCATAGCAACTGGTCAACCTGTCTGACCCTTGGTGGTCAGTGCATAGCATAGCAAGCAGTTGAGCAGCCTTAGCATATCATTAGCCTATTAAGCTTTGATTGGTTCAACAGACAACTGGACAACAAGACACTTAACATATTCAGCTTTTATTATATAGGACTAGAGGTCTGATGTATGAAAATTTGTGCAAGAGAAAGCCTTACTTCCCCTGGCAGCCAGCACTGGCTTCCCTTTGGCACTCAAGACCCAGGCTGTCATCACCAGCTTCCCTCCCATACCCAGAACCTGGACTTCTCTCCTCCAGCTTCCTGAAGGCACCCAGGACCTAGGCTGGCTTCCCTCCAGCCCTGGCTTTGTCAAGAAGTATATCTAGTCTAATTAGCATATTACCCTTTTAATATTATAGACTAGAGACCTGGTGCACAAAATTCGTGCCCAGGGCGGTATGTCCCTTAGCCCAGCCTGCACCCTCTCCAATCTAGGTTGCTTCCAGGGATGTCCAACTGCCCACTTAGGCCAGATCCTGGTAGGGTAGGGCCTAAATGGGCAGTCAGACATTCCTTTCACAATCCAGGATTGCTGGCTCACAACTGCTCACCTGCCTGCCTTCCTGATTGCCCTTTACCTGCTTATGCCTGCCAGCCTGATCACCCCCTAACCATTCCCCTGCCAGCCTGATTGATGCCTAACTGATTCCCTGACAGCCTCATCACCCCTAATTGTTCTCCCCTGCTGGTTTGGTTCCCCCCACCCCAACTCTCCTCTCCTGCAGGCCTGGGTCCCCCCAAACTTCCCTCCCCTGTAGACCTGGTTCCTCCAACTGCCCTCCCTTACAGGCCTGGTCCCCCCAATTGCCCTACTCTCAAGGTCTGGTGGCCCCCAACTTCCCTCCTCTGCCAGCCTAGTCACCTCTAACTGCCCTCCCCTGCTGGCCTGATTGCCCACAACTGCCCTCCCTTGCAGGCCTGGTTCCTCCCAACTGCCCTCCCCTGCTGGCCATCTTGTGGCAGCCATTTTGTATCCATATGGGGGCAGCTATCCTTGACCACATGGAAGCAGCCATCTTGTGTGTTGGAGTGATGGTCAATTTGCATATTATATTTATTAAATGGGATAGGGGCCTGGTACACACGTGGGGGCCGGCTGGCTTGCCTGAAGGTTGTCCAGGATCAGGGTGGGGATTCCCTTGGGGCTTGGAGCAGCCTGGGCGAGGGGCCTGTGGTGGTTTGCAGGTCGGCCACAAACCCCCAGTGATCCAAGAGGAGTCCAGGGCCAGCTAGAACCAGGTATCTGGGATTTATCTTCTATAATTGAAACATTGTAGCCTTGAGCAAAGCCAGGGCCAGCCAATGCATGCAGGAAGCTTGGCTTCCTTCATTGCCGAGTACAACCTAAGCCTCCTGCTCACTTCAGCTCTGTGGCTGCTGCCATCTCATTGGGATTAATTTGCATAATACTCCCTCTGATTGGCTGGTGGGTGTAACATAGTCAAATTGTATGTTTCTCTTTTATTAGATAGGATTATTTATCATTTATATCTCATTTCTTTTTATTTTCTCATTATATTTGCTAGTACTTTCTAGTACAGTGTTATGGTAACAACAGCTTATAGAAAATAGTTTATTTTTTTAAATTTCAAGAATTCTAGCAGCTGAGACTTTAGAACTGATATGGTGCTACAGATGTTAGGGACTCAGATCTTCCAGTCCTGTGAACACCCTTGGTTCTGAGGGTTCCGAGCAGCCTCCATCTCAGCAGTGACAGGAAGGAGTAGAAAAGTAAAGGACAAAAGCCTCATGCCAGGTATTTATTAAGGAAGGCTCTTGGAAACTGCCACATAAAATATGCACTTATATTTTATTGGCCTAAATTTAGACTTAGAGAGAAACAAGTGGAGGCTTAATTAAAGTAGGAATGCTTCTAACACTTCAACATCATGGCATTATCTTGCTTTTGGGTATGTATAACAATCAATTTGGAAATGTACCTTGTATTACTACTTTGTTCATTATTTTTTGTAAGTTGGTTTTGAATTTTATTAAATGACTGATGCATTTATTGATATAAAATGTTTCTTATCATCTCTTATGTTACATTAATATTACCCTTTCTAAATTTATGTTATTTTAATCTTCTCAGGATAAAACATAATCATGAAGTTGTCTTACCTATGTACACATGTGCATGTATACAAAGTTTGAATCAGCTTACTATTGTATTTTTTGTATCTATTTCATAAATTATGGCTGCTAATAATTTTCCTGGATCTATTTATTTGCAGTGTTGTTAGCAAATTCATATTAGTTTCATAAAATTTTCTGACCTGTAGAAGAGTTTTATAAGAAAACTCTTATCTATTTTTTGATAACTTGGCAAAGCACACCAATTAAAACATCAGGATTTGCTGCATTACTTGAACGTAGATTTTTCTGTAATGATTATATTCTTTAATTGATATAGGTGTATTTAGGTTTTTTATTTATAATGAGTACATTTTGTTAATTTATCTATTTTTAGATAATTAACATATCTTTAAATATATCATAAAGCTTCTCATACTTTTAAGAAAATGCTCAGTATTCTCTATAGTTCTGAACCTCTTTTTAGTATCTACCTATCATTCATATTATCTCCCCACCTTCCCCAAACCCCCTGCCACATTCTCACTCTCTTCCTTTTCAATGTTGACAGATTTTTGTCTATATTAATAGTATTTTTCTAAACTGAGTTTTTATTTAATTGTTCTCTATTTTTTGCTTTTATTTTTTTGTCTTCCTTTAGATTAATTTTTCTTTCATTTGTTATAATTCTACTTTCTTCAATTTCACTTTATTATTTTTTCTAATCCCTTGATTATAATTTATATTATTGTTTAACCTGTTAATTCATGTTTAACTTATTAGTTATAATTTTCTCTGGGGTAATATAATGAGAGAAACTACATTTTCAGAAATATTTTGAATTGGATTCCAGGCTTAAAGGCTTTGGGGCCTGAGATACTTCTGTTTTGCTCCCCTCTTATTCCTAGGAAATTGGCCTCATGAATAGCAGAAGATTACTCAACAGCACAGCTGCATTTCAGCCTCAAATAATAACATCACTGTTATTCACTTATATCTCATTCTCTGAATCTCGGATAACAGAACTATACTTTCTTTCCTTGGCTGGCTTGAATAGGTTGCCCACTATAGGCATGCACATGAACATACACATACACACGTACATAAATAATTTAAAACATGAAATAAATCGTCATACGTACAGAGTTTCACCTCTAGTTCCAGGTTCAAATCCTGGCTCTAGCATAGCAAACTAGAGCATCCAACAAGTCATTTAAATTTTCAAAATCTGGTGTTCTTCTCTGGAAAACAAGAGCAATAAAACACAACTTAAAACTTTTTTAAAAAGCTTAAAGAAAGGAAAGTGTACAGTTCAGTGTCTAGCACCTTGTATCCTACCTAATAAAAGAGTGATATGCAAATTAACCATAAATCCACTACACCCACAAGTCACGCCCACCAGCCAATCAGGAGCAAGTATGCAAATCAACCCCAACAAAGATGGCTGCGGCCACAGAGCCAGCAGGAAGGAAGCTTGGATTTCCCAGGCAATGGAGAAAGCCAAACTTTCTGCACACCCTTGCAGACCCTGGACTCCACTCAAGGCTACAAAGTTTCATTTATAGAAGATAAATTAATCCAAAAAAAAAATGCAGCCATGGAGCAAGCAGGAGGCTTGGCTCCTCTCCAGGCTATAAAATTTCAGTTATAGAAGATAAATAAATCCCAGATGCCAGGGCCTCTGCTTGGGTCACTGGGGTTGTGTGGCCGGCCTGCAAACCACCAGGCCTCTCACCCCAGCCACCCATGACACAAGGGAACCCCCACCCTGATCTGGGACACCCTTCAGGACAAATCAGCTGGCCCCTATCCATGTGCCAGGCCTCTATCCTATCTAATAAAAGAGTAATGTGCAAATTGACCATCACTTCAACACACAAGATGACTGCCCCCATGTGGTCAAAAGGTTCTGCCCCCATGTGGACGAAAGATGTCTTCCACAAGATGGCCAGCAGGGAGAGGGCAGTTCAGAGGGACCAGGCCTACAAGGGAGGGCAGTTGTGGGCAATCAGGCCAGAAGAGGAGGGTAGTTAGGGATGACCAGGCCTACAGGGGAGGGCAGTTCAGGGCAACTGGGCCTGCAGGCAAGAGCAGGGGGGGTGACCAGACCTGCAGGGGAGGGCAGTTAGGAGCAAACAGGCTGGCAAGGGAGCAGTTAGGCATCAATCAGGCTGGCATGGGAGTGGTTAGGGGGTGATCAGGCTGGCAGGCAGAAATGGTTAGGGGCAATCAGGAAGGCAGACAGGTGAGCAGTTGTGAGCCAACAGTCCTGGATTGTGAGAGGGATGTCCGAATGCCCATTTAGGCCCGATATGGGCAATCAGACATCCCTTGAGGGGTCCTTAATTGAGAGGGTACAGGCTGGGCTGTGGGACAACCCCCCTCCTATCTATGAATTTAGTGCACCAGGCCTCTAGCCATTCAATAAAAGGGCACCTCTGTGTGTACTTACAGGAAGTGCCTCAGTAAAGGGATCATCAAACATAATTCCAAAGAAGTTCAGAAGAAAATGCTTTCCAGTTTTCTTGTTGTGTTTCTGCTTTGGGCACAAAGGACATTGTTTTTTAAAGGTGAAGATTCTCTAATGGTGGTAAAAGGAGATAAATACTTGATTTCCCTTCAGGGAGAATAAGAGATGCAATAAATGTGTAATGGCATTTTCTACAGTGTCACCAAGGTGGTGACTATAAATCTTGAATACAAGTTGAATTATTGTTGACTTTTTATTTCCTTAGGGTGTTTTTATCACATCATTAAACTGTATCACCTTCATTGACCTAATTTTATCATGGAGTTCAAGGCATCAAAGGAATACTTAAGTAAAATAAAATAAAATAAATAAAATAAAATATAAAATATAAGGTTTAATCCATGAGATAAATCTGATATTCTTGCTAATTCCTATAAATTGCTATTAATACATTTTTGTTGCTTGGAAAAGTATACATTAAGCTAAATTAGTTCTGGCTTTCCTTTCTGACACATTATTTCTCTAAGAGAAAGGAGGCTGGAGAAATTGAGATTAATTGCTTTTAATATTTTATTTAATATTTATCAAGAGAAATATCTAAGAAGAATGAAATGGGCAATGTTATTGACAATGTCATTTTAAAGAATTTTTAAAATATAGTGGTGGGCAAAAGTAGATTTTCAGTAGTAATATAAATAAATAGAATAATCAATAATAATATACCAGTAAGAATAAACTCTGTTTCATGTACTCACAACAACTGTAAACCTACTTTTGCCCACCCCTGTATATATTCAGAGGGCTTAATTTTTAGCTTTTACCTCACAGATCAGTATACCTAAACCTTGGAATTCAGTGTCATCCCTCACACAGTGCTTAGAACAAGTGATTACCACACAAGACATAAATCAGTTAGGATGTGACATTTTCCACTTGACTGAGTATGAAGTGAGGCCTGAGAAATATATCTTTACTAAGCCCGCGGAGCAAGTAATATAATGTTTTAACCCATAAAATCTTACCTAGAAAAATAATCAGTTCCTTCTAAAGTTAATATTATTGCAGAGGAAATATGGGAAGAGACTGTGGAAGAAAGAGAGCCAAAACAAGAGAGTGACAGAAAGAGAAACAGCCAATACAAATAGGCAAAGAACAAATCAGAAAGAGAGGGCCCTAGAAAGAAAGGCATTTTTCCCCTGACAACTACATGAAGCCATCTGCTCACTTGGTTTGAATCTCCAAGATACTAATTCCAGAATGGAGAACAGAGAAAGTGAAAAGAATTAACTTGACAAAATATCCAGAAATTCATTTTTGTCAAAATTTAGCTCTTCTTTCAAAACTATTTTCTTCTTCTTAAGAAGAGTGATATGTTCCACTTGAAAACCTAAGACATTTAATGTTTATCTTCTTTGCCTTCCTAATATGTCTACAGGAAGGTGCTATGGCTCAAAGAAAAATGCTCAGTTCCCCAAAAGGAACAAGAAGAACAGACTCTACACAATGCCACATCCTAGATTATCATCATTTTACCAGGATGCTGGGCTTCCAAAAATTAAATAGAGTTTATATAAGCAATGCATGTTCTCTATTTCTTTTCCTTATACTTATTTTATATTCATAATTACCATTACTTGAGTTCCCAAACAAATCAGATTTTCCCAAATTAAATGTCAGGCTTTGTTGAGTGCTATCTGTAGCACAAAATATCATAAAGGAGGCTATTTTTGCAAAATATAACTAACTGTCCCAGTAATGATGCATATAGCTTGAATTAAAGAAAAAATATACTTTGAGGTAATGCTGAAGAGGGGAGAACCTAAAGGAAGCTGTACTTTTACCTGGTAACTTAATTTACACCCCACTTTTGACACTATTTGCAGCTCAATAAATAGTTCTCTCTCATAGCCACGATGTCCTTCTGTTCATCCCTGCAGTGGAAGCAAAATCCTGTGTGTGCGACACCACAATCTGTCACATGGCATGACTGCAATCCACACACATTCAGCGTTAGCCATACCAAGTGTAAGGAAAAGAAGAACAATATCCTCCACACTTCATTAAAATGTCATGGAAAACTGTGAGAAACACACACACACACACACACACACACACACACACACACACACACACACACTCACACTCACAGATACACACAGTGTTCTGTGTCCATTTTTCAGCATGATGTATTTTTAGTTCTCTGCAGCCGGCAAGCCTTAATTCAAAGCAAAGTATCAATGGACTGCATATGACACACTTCTCAGAATCTGTAGATATATTTGAACTACACATCATCATCCTTATAATATTTTCAAGGACTAAACTGCTTACATTTATAGTGCCAATTCAGGGAATGGAAAGGCACCTGGAAGAACCATTGATGGGTATTCCTATCTTTCTTCATGCTCTTTCTCAGTCTGTTTGAGTGTTCTTCCTCATCTTCCTCACCTCTATTTGAGGGAATGTCTCAAAGTCCAAACCTTGGATCTCTTCTCTTTTATGGTCTTTCATACTTATATTCCCTCCCTAGACAATTTCATGTCTCTCATCTGTATACTGATGACTCCAAATTCATATCACTGGTATAGACCTCTCCCTTGAAATTTGCATACATATATCCAGCCACCTCCTTGACACCTCCACTTGGATATGTCAGAGGCAGCTCTAACTTAATATGTCACATTCTAGTATGTCCACCCACCAATCCCCAAACCTGCTTTCCCATCAAAATTCTGGAAACTTCATTTTTCTAGTTGTTCTGCCTGAAACCTCTTCATATTGCTTAACTCCTTTTTATTTAATTTTTTACAACCTATGTCAAATCATCAGCAAATCCCATTGGCTTAACTTACCTACTCACAACTGATCTAACTGGTCTCTCTGATTCTGCTTCTCCCTACCCCCATTCTATTCTCATCACAGCAATCAGTAATCATTTTAAATGTAAGTTAAATCATGTTGCCCTTCTGTTTAAAACCTTCAGTCACTCCTCTTTCAAAATAAAAGCCACAATCTTAACCCAGTACATGATTCTCCCTCATCCCAGGACTTTTCCAGTTCTTCCAGCCTCACTGGCTTCCCTGAAGTATATTCCCAATGTTAAGACCTTTGCTGTTCCTTCTGCCTGGAATGCCCATACCTCAGACATCTGGAATCTAGTCTTTTTTTCAGATGCCATTGTAATAGTCGGTTTATTATTTAACAGAAAAGGAGTAAAAGGAAAACCAATTAATATAGACATGCCATTTATTCAGTTTTGCCAAAAAGCTGCAATTAACACTCCAAGTCTTTCCCCCGCTAATTAGTGGAGGAAAGGACTAGACAAAGGCAGTTTAAAAGCATGCCCAGTAAGATCTTAGCAACTTGGTATGGTGCCTACCTGCCTGCCAATCACATCTGCTTGTCATCACACCTGCCAGGCAGAATAGGCATGGCCATTGCAAGCTCCAGAAATCTAAATATATAAACTTTGAAACAAAAGAAATTCACTCCCTCCTCTCTCTTATCACTCTTGGGACTACTGTGGCAGGGGATGCTCTCCCCTGTGCCCGCAAGGTGCACAACCATGTTGGACTTCACACATCAACATGATTTAACTTACATTTAATACACATTTATCTGGCCTGAATACTGAACCACACCCAAATGCAATATGGAAGAGAAACTCAGTCCCTGAATCTGGCTCTGCTAAATTCCCAGCTGCCCCTCTTTCAGGAGTGGCTTAGGGGAAATGGGACATTGCAACCCAAGAAATGTTAACTCCAGGCCAGTAGAATCTTCCATATCCCATCCTCCCATGCCAATCTTAGAAAATTTATTATTTGAATATAATCACAAGAACTTCATTCCCACTCATGTCTGGAAAGTCTGGCCTATTAATTTCCTCCCTCCCTCCCTCCCCCCTTCATCCCTCTTTTCTTCCTTCCTTCCCTCCCTTCCTCTCTTCTTTCCTATTTGACCCTATATTAATATAATTGACTAGAGACCTGATGCATGAAATTCATGCAAGAGTAAGCTTTCTTTCTTTCCCCTAGCTGCCTCTGGCACATGGGACCCAGGCTTCCCTCCAGCTGCTGACAGGCAACCAGGAACCAACTCCCCTCACAGCCTTGGCTTTGTCTGGTAGGTTGTCCAAAAGGACATCTGGTCTAATTAGCATATTACACTTTTATTATTATAGATAGGGTCAAATATTAAGAAAATACTTGTGGCAAATAATTTTCCTTATTTAAACATTAAATAAAAAAACAAGATCTAGCAGTTGGTTTAATAACTATCATAATTTCAAAATAGTAACAATAATGAAATTTCTATATATCTATAATGCATGTAAATATGACATTATGAAAATAACTTTAATTTTTGTTGTGGACAAAGTTGTACATATTGCTAATAATAATGTGGTTGGTTGCCTACATTTATAATAGAATGAGATGCTAAAATTTGAATGATAGTTTAGCAAAAATAAAAATGTACTTTTTTTTCATCTACATGTGCAAACCTCCTTGAATTCTAACAGATCTCTGTAGAGAAAATGGTCCCCATGTATGAACCTGTGGTTTAGCTCTTCTGATTAAGGACTTTTAATGCATCAAAATGGTATTTTATGAGCCTGTCAAATCACACTTAGGTTTTTATTTTTCTCTTTGAGGATTGATGTTAGAATAAAAAACATATATATCCCTTTTGTAAATATTGGCTGTCATCTTTAGCTGTGATGGATATTCACTGATCCCAGGATGGCATATCCATAAATATATTCATGTTTCTGTGTTTCCTCCCCATATCCTCAGTAAAACTTTTAGTTTACTGTGTATTTTCAAAATTAGTTAGCAGACAGCATTTGCTCTAAATAAAATTCTCATTTGTTATGATTAATCAAAAAATGGAATGTTTTCCCAGCTTTTTCCAACTTTACACAAGAAATAGCTTAACATATTTTCAATGTGACTTGTGTTGTTGCTGATAAGTATAGTGGGCTGCTCATCTTGGGGGATAGATAATTGCTTCTGGTGTACCAGGATGGGGAGCTTTGCCAAATTTAGAAGTTGTTTCACTCTTATGTGGTTGGTAATTTGGAACAGAAAAATGAGGCTTTGGGTGTTTAAATTTGTTTGCATATGGCAAAATACTTCTCAAAAGACTTCCTGGAAATCCTTTAAATCTTAACTATTAACCTTGATGACTTCAATGACTCAAATTGTATTAGAGCTTTCAGGGTGATTTTGCTTCTAATGAAGACTAATCCCTTGACAAAATATGTATGGGCTTAAATCAAGCCTGGGCTACGTACATCTTATTTTGAGATCTTCAGCAACCCAACAAAGATCTAAGTCATTGACCCAGGTTGATTTGGAGCATAAGGAACTAGCCTTGAATTGAAAAGCTTATGTATCATATTAATTTTATATTTGACTAGAGGCCCGATGCATGGCACTGCCTTCACTCTGGCTGGAGTTGCCTTTCTGTCTTCCCACACTACCCAGAGGTATGGAGCAGCTGGGTTGGTGCGGAATGCCTGCATTGTCACCATGGTGATGACACAAGCATCCTGCCTTGCCTCAAGCCACTCAGCGCCTGCATATGCAAATTAGCCCACCATCTTTGTTGGGCTAATTTGCATACCCACTCCTAATTGGCTGGTGGGCATCATGGAGGTACGGTGAATTAGCATGTTACTCTTTTATTAGGTAGATAGTTTTCAGGACTTGTCATTTAATTACAAGGTATCTTAAGTTTCTATGATTGTAAAATAAACTATACAAGGTCTGATAACTAACACAGTTTTCCTTAAGCAGCTCTTGGGAACGAACAAAGGAAAGGACGTTCAACACATACCTCATGGAAAGATGGAAGTTAATGTTGAATGAATATGAAAATTTATTTAAGATCACTTATTTGCTGAATGCCAACATACACAAAGTATTAATTGAAAGTTTAGGATATAACTTAAATAAGTTACAGATATCTTTCTAATGTATTCACTATAGACTGTGTTCCTTTAAAAAGTTTAATACTTATAGTCTTCATTCATTCAACAAATATTTACTGAGCACCTACAATGTAATGTCATAGGCATCAAGCCATGTAGGCAAAACATAAAAATGGGAAACATTGGCCTTTTTCCTCAATGAGCTCACAGTGTATGAAAGATGTGATCAATAAATATTCTTTAAGAAGACCTGTCCTATTTTATGGTAGTTTACTTCCATCTTTAGACATAATATTCTTATATTTTCTGTCTTTTTCTTGGAATCAAATAAGAACTCCAATAGAAAATTAAAGACATCTTTAGCATTCTACATTGTTTATTTCCAAGATAAAATTAAAGAATTAAGACTAAGAAACACATTTCTCATTTTTATAGCAGCTTAGTAGTGGTGTGAGGCATGGACTAAGAGAAAAATTATTTTACCCTCTAGAATCCTTTGACATAAAAAAGTGCTTCTTCAGTTTACTAGCATTCTTCCACTTTCATAACATTACTTCTATATTCTAAGGAAGGAAATTATCAAAAGGAAAAACAGTTCAAATTTTAATAAATTCAGTTCTTATAAGGAGTTTGACAATGAGGGCAAAAACCTTGAGATAAACATTGTATTGTCAAGAGCAGATAGTCTGCTGGTTTATTTAATCATGCTTTGCTTTTATTTATTTCTTATCTAGACAGTTAATTAACAATTGGAGTATGTAATTCAGCCTTAAAAAGCCTATTAATCCAAGAAAGACTGACAAATTGTTCCTTCTTGTTTATGAATTTTTGTTTTATACCACAACATATTATTGTCACCCTCTATAATAGGCTAACACTTTATGAAAGGAATTATGGGTGAAAATGATTTTGGAAATGCTTGGAATGGATCTTAGCCATGTAGACCAAAAAATAAGTATAAAGAAAAAAGAAGACTAGGCCATGAAACAGGAATGATGTAAATGAAATAAGAATAAACAGAAAGCATAATGATAGAAGAAAAGGAGTGCAAAAAGAGAAAAAAACAAGTAATATAAATTAGAGTATTCAAAGTGCCTGTAATTAAGTATTAAAACACACGATGAAGTTTGAAAAATTGAATTTTGGAATCTATTCTCTTAGACTTAAAGAAGCCTTATAGGACTGAGAAAAATTAAGAAAAGTTCAAAATAAATAAGTTTCTATTTCCCTTTTTATGTAAAAAAAATCATTTGAGGAAACCATTTCTTTAACTAGATAATAAAGAAAATTAGCAATCACAGTGCTTGAAGACAATTAGGAGAGTGAGAAAGTAGGGAGGTGGGGAGGAGAAACTGTGTGAGTAGCTTTTGAAAGTTTGTTTTGAAGGACAAGAGTCCAAATGAAGTTCACTTTCAACTTTATCCTATATAATAGAAAGGTAATAAGCAAATTGACCGTAACAGCAAAATGACCACTGGACCAGTCACTGTGAGGCTCGCTGATCAACTCTTGATCTGTTTTTCCAGGTGGCAGGCTCTGATTGCCTGATGGGCACCCACACAGAGACAGGGACAGTGAGTGGGCAGGAACAGCTGACCTCTTAGCCCTTTCCCCTAGTTGTCAGGCATCAATCATCTGATGGTGAACAGAGAACCTGGGGTAAGTGGCGGAGGGGGGTGGGGCCAGCTGTGGGCAGCTGGTGAAGATGGCCCTGATCATAGGCCAGGCCTAGGGACCATACCCAAACAAGAATTTAGTGCACTAGTCTATATATATATAAAAGCTTAATATGCAAATTGTCCCCTTGGGAGTTGGATCGGGAGACCAGGAGTTTGATTGCTAACTATGACATTCTGCACCAGGGGGTAGTGCAGAACAAAGGAAGGCCCCTGGCCAGCAGCCAAAAGCCAAGAAGGGAGGCCCTGGGAGACAGCTGGAAGGCTCCAATCAGCCCTGATTGCTGGCCAGGCCAAGTGACCCTATCTGTGCATGATTTTGTGCACTGGGCCTCTAATTATAAATTTAAAAAAAGAGGGTAAGTTTTTTTTGTTTGTTTTGTTTTTTTTACTTTGAAGAAGCTATTAAAAGACTATGAGACTCAAAATGAAATCAGTTTCAGTTAACATTGGGTCACTATAAAAAAGCCAATATATTGCTCTTTGTGTGTGGGGGATGTCTCATTTATTAGGTTGAAGGAATGCAAAGTACATTTTTCAAATCATCCTATATAATAAAAGAGTAATATGCAAATTAACCATCACTCTGCCATGCCCACCAACCAATCAAGAGCGGGTATGCAAAATAACTCCAAGATGGCTGCGGCCACAGAGTCCGTAGGAAGGAGGCTTGGGTTTCCCAGGAATGGAGGAAGCCAAGCTTTCCACACACCCTGGCAGGCCACTCCAGGCTACAAAGTTTCAATTATAGAAGATAAATAAATCCCAATAGAAATAGTGGCAGCCACAGAGCTGAAGAGAAGAGGAGGCTAGGCTACAAAGTTTCAATTATAGAAGATAAATAAATCCCAACAGAAATGGCTGTGGCCATGGAGCGAGGAGAAGGCTTGGCTCTGCTCCAGTTTACAAAGTTTCAGTGATAGAAGATAAATAAATCCCAGGTACCAGGGCCTCCACTTTGGTCACTGGGAAGCATGGCTGGCTTGCAAACCACCACAGGATCCTTGCCCAGGCACCCCATGCCCAAAGGGAACACCCATCGTGATCCGGGACACCCTTCAAGGCAAACCTGCTAGTCCCCACCCATGAACCAGGCCTCTATCCTAGCTAATAAAAGAGTAATATGCAGATTGACCATCACTGCAACACACAAGATGGCTGCCCCCATTTGGTCAAAAATCCTGCCCCCATGTGGACACAAGATGGCTACCACAAGATGGCCAGCAGAGGAGGGAAGTTCAGGGTGACCAGGCCTGCAGGGAAGAGCAGTTGGGGGCAAACAGGTTGGCCAGGGAGAAATTAGGCATCAATCAGGCTGGCAGTGGAGTGGTTAGAGGGTGATCAGTCTGGCAGGCAGAAGCGGTTAGGGGCAATCAGGAAGGCAGGCAGGCGAGCAGTTGTGAGCCAGCAGTAATGGATTGTGAGAGGGATTTCTGACTGCCCTTTTAGGCTCGATTCCGGTATGACTGGTCCTAAATGGGCAGTCTGACATCCCTTGAGAGGTCCCAGATTGGAGAGGGTGCAGGCTGGGCTGAGGGGATACTCCCTCCCCCACCCCCCCACCGGGTGCACAAATTTCGAGCACTAGGCCTCTAAAATTTATATGTGACATGTTTTACATTGACACAACCCACATTTCAGTTTAAGTCATTGTTTTCGTATTCCTTAATTACTTCTATTCCTTCCCATAGCTTTTAGAATGAAAAAAACCAAACACCTGCTACAAACACACATACACACAGAATTCTGTGTCAAATATATTTTCAAGTGCAAAGAGAAAGAGAATATGAAAGACTTTTGTTAGAAAATTTCCATTAGCTCTTCAGTTTCATTTCATTAGCATTACCATGAGCCCTTCTGAGTCTGGCCTTGCAGAATGGCTCTTATTTTGAGAGTGCATCAGTCCCCTCCAATGTTTTGTTCTCATTTTATATATTTTATAATGAACATTAAATGGATTAAGTACGATGGAGTTTATTAGCTTGGAGGGGAGATTTTAATTTTCTTTTCCCAGAAAATAAAAACAACTGGGCATGGTTTTCTACATGTTTTAGGAACTGTTGTGGTGTCATAGTCTGGGATTCAGTAACAGAATGAAACAGATGTCCCTGGTCTGCTCTATCAGAGCACTGTCTTCCAGGGATCTACCTGTGCCAGCAACCTGCCGTGCTCTCTTCAAGAGTTGCTACTGTTGCCCTAACTGGTTTAACTCAGTCGACAGAATGTCGGCCTGCTGACCAAAGAGTCCCGTGTTTGATTCTGGTCAGTTGCAGGCTCCTCTCCACTATTTCTCTCTATTCCTCTCCCTCTCTCTCTTCCATTCTCTCTAAAAATCAATGAAAAATATCCTTGGGCGAGGTTTATTTATTTATTTTTTTAAAGAGTTGCTACTGTAAAGGAATGGGCACATGAATTAAATTAAGTTGGTGTGCTGTCAATCTCAAGGACTTGGGAGGTAATTAGAACATTTGCCGCTTCAGATGTGGTTGTCAAGAATTTTGTACGCTTGCTTTTTATCATATCAGATATATTAGGCTTAAGTCTATAGCAGTATTTTTAATGGATTTAACCATTAGGACTAAAGGCTTATTTAAGGGGGTGGGTTTCTGGCTAGAGTGTAATGTCTAAGCCAATTCACTCATACTCTGTCACAAGAAAGTGAAAAGTTCATCATATTCAACTTGAGCCTTTTTAGCTAATCCCTGGAGTGAGTCTTTTCACTTAGGCTCAACATTAAAGCTTAAACAAGCATCAACTGACATAAATTTTAAACTTAATTCTACTTAGAGAATGTTCTCGTGAGCAGCTGACAAGAAACACAGGGAGTGTACCCTGTAGCTGCCTGCTCAGTCTTCAACAAGGGAAACTCATCTGACAGAGAGTTTTGTCTGTTTCTTTTCAAAATCAATTTTCCTCAGTGTCTTCCCATCCTTACATTTATAATTAAAACATGGAAATCAATAGAGGATGTGCTCTTTTTCTCAAGGGGGGAAAGGCAGCCCAGTGTGATGTGCAAATACCGGCCTGTCTCCACTCTCACCTTGCAGTGAGGCGCTCAGGTTCAACACCTCACCTGCGGTACTCAGCTTTTCCACCTATAATTTGGCCTCGATCCCTAGAAATTAAGAATCCTGGAATGGAAAAAAACAAACAATTTGTGGAGCTATGATCTGTGAAGGAAAGTATTAGATATAGTTTATGTTGGGGACACAGAGCAAGCGGGCATTTTGAAAGATGCTTCTATGTTTTGCTAATTTCAAATATTGTTTTCCATCGAAATATGAAAAGCTGTCTTCTAATTCAATCACTGTTTGGCCACAGTCTATTGAATAAGTCATACCATTATCAGCAGATTATTTGATGGTTGTTGGAATGGATGGATGAATGGCATATGCCATAGTTCCCACCACTGCTGCCCTCTCTCACCTTCTGAGCTCAGAAGGAAGATGGAGCTGATCTGAGCATTTTCTCCTTCCACCAATCCTGAGATAGATGATTGAGAGACACAGAGACAGAGGAAGACAGAGGAATCCCCCTTCCCCTCAATTACAGGCAACTAGAAACTGTGTTACACAATGCCTATCATTCATACTATTCTGAGTCCTTGCAGCTGTGAGGACAGATCCCAGCAATTTTCAACTGTTACAAATAGAAGCGCTGGGGGAGGGCAGGCCTAAGGTAACATTTTTATCCCACCTTCACTGCCCTGCGACCCAGGCTGAACAGGATCCAAGAAACACTAGTTCATCACATTTATAACACAGCTGTGCATAAACTGGGCCAAAGCTTCATACATCCAGTTCTGGCCTCTCTCTTTGGAGGTCTCATGTTCTATATCCTAACCTCCGGTACCACCCCTTTCTCCCCTGAGCCATTTCCACAATAGCAGGACTCTGTATTTCACATGGAAAGTTCCAGTGCTTTTGTCCTGGAATATGGCTTTGTTATTTTGTTAAGAGCTGAATATATACATTGACAAAGCTCTCCTGGATTGTATTGGAAGTGAAGGTGGACTTTCTCACAGACACGTTACCCAAGATACTCTTATATAGACAAGAGAGCAGGAGAATATGTGAACTATATTCCAAAATGTATAGCAAAACCCTGGCTTTAAGTCAAGAACAGAAGGGGCTGAGGGGAGGGGGGGTTCGGTGGAGGAGAATGGATGTTAGAAGGAGTTTAAGGCTCACTCAGCCTTTATAATATAGACCAGATTTGAATCCATATGGCATTGTGGCAATAGTCATTATGGTTTCATTCTCTAGCCATTTGTGAGTTTAACAGGGAAGGAGTGTTTCTTTTGCTGGGTGGGGCCTTCCTGTTTTCTGAACCTTGGGGCTTGTATTGACTATCAAATAGTTGAAAAAGCGTAAATGTTTAGTTTTTGTTCCATTTCCATCAGTGTTAAAGCTATCCAAAATCTATTCAGCTTTTAAGAAACCCTTTGAACATTTATTGTTGAGGTTGATTAGTGATGATGAACTCCTTTAAGCTTCTGTTTGTCTGATAAACTTTTTATCTCATTTTCAATTCTGAATGATAACTTTGCTGGGTACAGTATTCTTAGTTGGAATTTTTTTTTCTTTCATTACTTTGAATAGTTGAAAAATCTGTTAACAGTGTTATGGGGATGGGGTCCTTTATGTAATGATCCTTGTTTTTAACGTTTAGCACGTTAATTATAGTATGTCTTGGCGTGGGTCTCTTTAGCTTTCTTATTTTGAACTCTGGGCTTTCTGGTTATAGATGTCTGTTTCTTTCTAGGGAATGTTTTCAGACACTATTTCTTTGAAAATCAAATTATCTTTTCTTTTCACCTGTCTTCTACGAATGTTAATTTGCTTGATGTTGTCCTTTAAGCTATATTCACTTTTTAAAAAATTCACTTTTCTTTTTGCTGCTCTGATTGGAAAAATTGTCTTTGAGTTCACTGATTCTTTATTCTGCTGCATCTATTCCACTGCTAAACTCTAGTATATTTTTCAGTGCTTTGTATTTTGTAACGCTATGACTTCTGTTTGTAACTTTCTTACATTTTCCATTTCCTTGTATGTAAACCAAAGCCTGCTTCTCTGGCTACAGCTATGGTGCTAAACTAATAGGCTTCTTCCTCAAAAAGATTGATTTCCTAGGTCTCATGCCGCCTTGCTGTGCCCTAGGAGTAGTAGCTATTTAAGAACTGTTTTTCTGTTGGTGATAGGCCTGCACATATGAGCCCAGCCTGCTCAGCCCATTAGTCTCAAAGCCAGACAAGGTACAGGTGTTGCCTGGCAGCAGCCACAAAGTTCAAGGTACCAGAGCAGGGTACAGACTTCTTTCTGGAAAACAGCGGAGTGTGGGGGTGAGGCAGAGGGAGAAGGCAAAGATTGTATCCCCAGGCTCCATTGCCTGAGAGCACCTTCATAGGCTCCTGTAAGTGTGCCAAACCAGAAGCCTGTTCCTCAGGTCATAGCTCCTAGACGGGCCCTGGCTGGGTACTGCAGTTGGTTTGAGCACTGTGCTAATACCAAAGTTGTGGCTTTGAGAGCTTATACAAGAATTAGCCAATGAATGCATAAATAAGTGGGACAACAAATTGATCTCTCTCTCTCATCCTCTTCCATTCTCTCAAATCAATCAATTAAAAAAGAAGGCGTCTAGACAAACCAATAGGCCCCTTTCTTGTAAAGACAAAAGATGTGTTTCAGTCTGCTGTCTGTACAGTGTCCTGGGGGGAGGGTGTGTGGTCTTCCAAGAACTATCTCTCTGATTGAGATAGTCCTTTGAGACCAAGGAACACAAGCCCACCTGTCCTCAAGAGCCAGGTGTGTGCAGAAGCTCCTCTCAGGAAGATAACGGCATTCCTGAGTGTGTTCAAGTGAAGCATGAGGATGGTACAATGGTTAGAGCTAGAGGGTTAGTCCAAAGATGGCACCTGGTGGGGGGAAAAACAAACAAACAAAAGAAAAAATAAAGGGGAAAAGGAAATGAAAAAAAAAGAAAAAGAAAAGAAGGGAAAAATAAGATGGCACCTGCCAGTGTTGGCAAGGCAGAGGGAGAGTAGGAAGATGGTCCACCGGCCTTATATCCCAGCAAGCACCAGCTCCTCACACCAATGCTTTAAAATTAGGATGTGAGTCCCTTGCACATGGGCAGGTGAGAGTGTTCGCGGCCCCTTTAAGAAGCTGTCCCGTCCAGCACAGACAGCCTCATGCGTCTCACCGGTGCCATGTTGGTTCTCAAAGCCAACTTAAGGGCTCACCCCTCAGGTGCCCTTCTGATAAACGGGCGTGCCGAGGTGGGGTACGGGCTCCTTTTTCTTCAGCGGGAAGCCCAGGTTTTGAGTTTTCTCCTGGTTGTGAGCCCGGGGGCATTGTGTCTGGGCCTCTGGCACCTGCTTCCCCGGGACTTCCCTCTCCGGGGCTCCGGATGCAAACAGGGCCGCCACCACGCAGGTAAGCTATTCACAAAGACGGTCCCCCTGTCCCGGGTGTCTTTTCTCTGCTCTTTTCATGCCGGCAGATACTTTAGTGATTGGCTATGGAAAGGAAACACAAATTGCATGCTTTCTTGTGATCTGAAGGGAGAGAGAAGAAGAGAGGAGAGAGAGGAGGGCAAGAGAGATGCAAAGGGAGCCAGGCATCCGGGCTCAGAGTAGGAACCCAGAGAACAGTGTGGCAAACATCGACATTAGCCCCCAGACACCCCTCATTCCTACCTACTGCCCGGCCTCCCTGTGTTCAGGGGAGCCGGAGGGCCGCCCAGGGAAGAGACCATTCCCAGGTGAGGGGTGATCGATCATGGGGAAGCCTCCTCAGGCAGCGGGTGTGGCTTTCTGGTGAAGGAGAGAGGCACATGCGCAGATGCATATCAGCACCCACCCGGCTTGTCACTTTCCTCTCCCAGGCTTTGACCCATCTATGCCACCTGTAGGTAGTCAGTCCTCTTGTTCTCTGAGGACTCTCTCCCAGTTCCCGCCCCCCCTCCCCTTCCTCTCTTTTTTTACTCGCTCTCTCCTCCTCCCTCCCTTCTGCCCTAACTCCCTTTGTGTATCCCTGTGATCATAATTTTAATTTCACGGTGTACTTCAAAGTAGCCAACCACAAGTGATTGGGGCAGTAATCATAGCAATGGTGTTTAGAGGATAGCTATCCAAACTAGTTCTGAAAGCTTTTTCTTAAAAAAAAAAAAGTCCTCAGGGGGCTTCATTGCCTGCTGATTTTCCACACTTGCTTGTTAAAGGTCTCCAGGTGAGAAAGGAAAGGGGGAATTGGTGTGGGACTTTTTAAAATCTAATAAATTGACCTTAAAAAGAATTTATTTCAACCTGCCAAGCTTCTAAGAAAAATGGGGTAGCCTTTTATAGTAGGCAAAAAAATGATATTATTTCCCTAGTGTTGCTTCTGAGAATCACATTACTCCCCAGCAACTCTCCAGGTATTCATGCAGCTGTGAGGTATAATTCCAAAGCAGTTTGGACACGCCATTGTAACTTATAGTAACAAGAATTAATATTCATTTACTATGAAGTGTTGATGAGAAAATATATATGTGGAAGCTTCGTGTAGTACTGTATTTTTTAAGGGAAAAAGAAAGCCTTACGTATAGTGTCATTTTCCCTGGTTATTCATATATATATTTTTTAATTTATTCATAATGAAAATTTACTTAATTGTCATTTTTTAGCAAATAATCTGAGGTTATCTAAAGCTAAGGACACATTAACAAATGATGAGTTATTGGCACTTGGTAAAAGTCTCTCAATTGATCACATCAGTCAAATAATTAACAAGAAACAAAACAGATTAGCTAGAAGATTTCCAGGACATTTTTGATTGCACTGACTTTTGGTCCATTATAAAGTCCCCTTTTGATGCCTCTAGCATTACATTCAGTAGCCAGGGCCTGTAGAACTTCCCCATATGCTTGCCTGCCTCATATGCATTGACTGACAGCATGTTTATAAGTTGATTTGGTCAATAGATTGTGAGAAGTGCCAATGTGCCTTTTCTTTTTCCCTCTATCATGAGTTCATCAGTCCCAGATTGGGGCTGTTCAATCATCATGGGTCACTGAATAAATTAGAGAAGTAGTAGAGGTTTTCCCACTAGGCCAACCCACTGTAGATATGGGCTGAGAGCAAGCAAAACCAGTTTTTCATTACTGCAGTTTAATTTACATAAAATATGATACATATTATTTCAAAGAGTTGAAAATTCATCTCACGTAGAAAAAGGAGATGATTTAGTTTGCAGTCATGTTCAGCTTATAACATAAAAGGTCATAGATGTTTTCAAAATTAGCTGCCAGGGAAACCTTAATATTTCCAAGACTACAAAACCTTCCTTTTGGCCATGTGCAATTTTGTTTTCTTTATTTCAACCAAAATAAAAAAGGAATATAATTAATTGATAGTTGTGATGTTATCTGTGGTAGGATATTAGATGTAAGTTAGAATTCAAAATTAGATTTTTGTGTTAACAATGAAATTCACAAAGATATTTCAGTTATTTGCATGATCAAAGAGCTGAATTCAGGGACAATTTAATTTGCCTTTTAGACAAGAAGGATAGTGATTAAAAACTGTAGGAAGGCAAAATAAAATCATGAAGAACCTCAAAAAGGAAAAAGCTTTTAAGTTATTCTGGATGCAAAATGCTGGGTATATCTTTTAAGATAAATTTGTACCTTAACATGAAATATTTTAAGGAAATCCTACATGTTGTTTTTACCAAATAAAGCAGATTTCTACTAATTTTTTGTTTAGTTAAAAAAGCTATGAAAGTAGAGCTATTCCATTGAATTCCAATAGGGATGACTTTTCAGAATAGTTACCCACACACTCCCAAGGTTATTATATTACCCATTTTGGCAGCCTGGATGCAAATTTATTGATGAGTTTTCAAGGAATACATAGTAAACTAATAACTGATACTATGTTCAGATGTATAGGCCCTGATTCTTAAACATTTCGGCAGAATGAAGGGAAATATATTGCTGTGTTTGAGAAATCAACCTGGGAGATATGTTTCCACTGCAACAATAAAACCTGTGCTTGCCACTGGACTATCCCTCAGATATTTCTCTCTCTCTCTCTCTCTCTCTCTCTCTCTCTCTCTCTCTCTCTCTCTCTCTCTCTTTCTCATGCTTGGTGTTTTCCAAGGAAACCAAACAAATATAGATCATATTTCTAGTGAGAAGATAAATTATACAAAAGTAGTCTTGCACAGACAGGGACTTTAAATAAGAGTTGTTTCCTACCCTTTTTCCTCAAACAATGAATGCTACAATATCACTGCAACCTGGCTTGGTGTGCTCATACAGCTCTAAAGATTAGGAACTTTATGTCTTGCATTCCTGCATAGCTGCAGCAATCCTATATAATAAAGAGGTAATATGCAAATTGACCCTCATGGCCTCTGGTCACAAGATGGCCACCCAATGTCATCACAAGATGGCTACTACAAGATGGCCACCACCACATTGTCACAAGATAGCTGGTAGGGAAGCACTTAGGTGTCAATCAGGCTGGCAAGGGAGTGGTTAGGAGCAGTCAGGCAGCCAGACAGGCAAGTGGTTAGGAGCCAGCAGTCCCGGATTATGAGAGGATGTCCAACTACTGGTTTAAGCCTGATCCCGCAGGGGAGTGGTTAGGGGCAGTCGGACATCCCCCGAGGGGCCCCAGATTGGAGAGGTTGCTGAGGGACACCTACTCCAGTGCATGAATTTTATGTTTCAAGCCTCTAGGTGGAGTATATTTCCTTATATTTAACTATTTCTTATTTTACACATTGATAACTATTTCTATCCCTGGAGTCACAGTGAATAAGTTTGATTTCTCTTCCACACAAAAAAGCTGAAATATTTAATGCCATCTAACATGCCTTTACCTTCATCATCAGGGACTCATGCTCCCAAACAAGTCTTCCATTTTCTAAACAAATAAGTCAGCATTCCTGTAGTATTTCTTATTTGAAAGGGTTTGTATAAATCTACTTGTTATTTTGACATTTTTTTCTAGAATATACTAAAGTTTTTTATTTTTCTTATAATAGTCTAATTATCTATATAAAACCCTAATATATAAATAGGTCGAATGATGGAAAAACCAAACTGAACAACTGATCATTATGACATGTGCTGATCACCAGGGGGCTCGCATGGAACAAGGTGGTTATTGACTGAGGTGGGATGGTAGAGCAGGTGAGCAGGGGCGTCAGACCAAGGCAGGGCACTAATTGCTGTCATCAGAGTGAGCCTCTGGTGGTTATTGACAATTCTTTACTCTCACACACTGCAGTTGCACCTGGCACTTGAACCTGCTGCTGGAGCTGGCCTCACTCAAACCCTCTGCTGGAACCAGAGCCACGATTTGCACCTGCTAGCAGCACCCATCACCAGCCCCAACTGCTCAGTGCCATCAGTGGGTGCAAGAGGTGGCTGCTGGCCCAATTGCCCCTCAGGGATTCTCCACCTCCCCCTGCTCCTGAGGGGAGATTGGGACCCACAGTCACCTCTGACACCTGCTGCAGTGCTGGCTCCACTCATACCTGCAGCCAGTCTTGATTACTCAGATCTGTCAGTGGGTACAAGTGGCAGCTTCTGGCCCCAATCGCCCCTGAGGGCTTCTCCACCTCCCCCTGTTTCTGAGGGGTGATTGGGGCATCAGCCGCCATTCACACCCACTGACAGCACGGGCCCTGCATGAACCCACTTCTGGTGCTGGCCCCAATTGCTCTGCACTGTCAGAGGGTACAAGTGGGGTCAATGCTTTCAGCTCATTAGGGAGTGGCGGCAGCAGGAGTGGGGCTGTCAGCAGATGGGACAGGATCTGCTGCAGGAGGCGCCTGGCAGGGATATAGGGGGTGGGCTGTGACCCACCCCTGTGCCCACTACAGCCTCATGGCCCACAGTTCCTTTCAAGGTGCACTAATTCATGCACTTGCCCCCTAGTCTCTATATATAAAAACCTAAGTGATCATTTAACCTTTTAACCATTCGGCCTGTAGCTATGATGTCCACTGACCACCAGGGGGCAGACACTCAATGCACAGGCATGGAAACATAGAATGGACTGATGAATCTCAGAGGGAAGTGGGGAGAGGAGGTGGGAAGAGATTAACCAAACATCTTAAATGTACACTAGAGGCCCGGTACACAGATGTGTGCACTAGTGGGGTCCCTTGGCCAGGCCTGCAGGAATTGGGCTGAAACTGGCAGACTGACATTCCTTGAGGGGTTCCAGGTTGCAAGAGGGTGCAGGCCAGGCAGAGGCACCCCACCGGTGCACAAATCCATGCACCGGGCCTCTAGTAGTTTAATAGGAGTCTACTGGCTCCCAGTACTAAGTCCAATTATCTGAAAAATGTAGAGAAAAGAGCATACCCTTTTCATTTTAGGTATTTCACCAATGGATTATATGAGCAACCATATCCCATTATTGATCTGTGAGTGCTATTTATTAATGAAATTTTTAACATTACATTTATGTATGTGGTTCTAAAATTTTGTGCATTCTAGGATAGAGCTTTGGGAATATTTTGGACACAATTTTCAAATCCTATTTGAATAACATTAAACTTTACCTTGCTATCATGGTTGAAGAAATGAAAAGATATCAATAATTCCTACAGGTCATTTGAAGATAAGCCTTAGGTATCAGGTTCTTTAATGGTATCCACTTGTCCCTATTGTGTAAGGGAAAGCATTCAGAGCTGTTATCACAGAAGTGCTATTCATCCTTCTTCAAATCCCTTGTACCCAATATAAGCAGAGCTCTGTTCACTTTTTCTGTTTATTCTCTCCCCATGAAATAAATATTGTAAATGACTGCTAAGTCATCTTGTCAAGCCTCTGATGAAGACAAGGAACTCCCAGCAATAGCAAACTGCTACTCCACAAAGAGAAAGATGAGATTTTAACACTACTACTTACCATCTTATTTGCTACAGAAATGTATAGACAGTGATTGTGATTTTGTAAACATGACAGTCCCTTCAAATGTGAGCTGAATTAATTGATTTATGAGGAACAAAATAGCTATGTGGGCTGGACTAAATTAGCTTATTAAGTATTTGGTTGCGTTAATTACTTGCATAATAGTAGGCAAAAGAACAAAGGGAGGAGGGAAGAAGGGAAGGTGCCTGCCAGAGGGACCTTCCACTAGTCAGCCCGTAGTGAAGGAGAATGACCTACACTTTGGTGTGCCATCTGTCTCATCCTGTGTGTGTAGATATTTGAGCATAAACACTGAGAAGAACTGAGTCTCGCCTTTCTTATAAGAAACTAGGTTCTCTGAGATAAAAATAATCTGAGCTCTGAGCTGAGGGAAGCAGGCATATTCAGATTTTTCCCAGACCATGAGATAATGGAGAAGCCATGTTAAAAATAGGCTACTCATAGTTAAGGGCATAGATTTTGGAGCCAAAGACAGTTGGGTTCAAGTTCTCGTTCTGCCCTTTTAAGCAATTTATTTAATTTTCAGGAACTTTGGTTTCATTAGATGAGGATTGTAACAATGACTAATCACAGGACTTTTCTGGGGTGTATATAAGATAATATGTGAAGGTAGTTTAGTGCCTGATATATATAGTATGCACCCAATAGTTGAAATGTTTAAAAAAAATGCTTCCATAATTTTCAGGTGAATGAGTCTATGTATCCCACTTCTTCTATACCAAAATGATATCAGTTTCTATCTTAGAGATAAAAAGGATCTTAGAAAGCATCCATTTAATTAGTTTTCTATTACCTATGGGAAAATCAAGGTCTAGACCAAAGTTTAAGTGTCTTGTTCAAAGTCCCTCTAAAGCAGTGGTTGCCAACCTTTTGGACCTCAGGGACCACCAGTGAGCCACTGGTTGGTGATTGCTGCTCTAAAGGAATTCTTAACAGGAGAAGGTGACTCTTAAATTTTTGCTAATTAAAGGATTATATTTAAAAAAATATTTGCTTGTACTGTATACTGAAACTTTACAGAGCTCTGCAAGCATCAATCAATTAAGGAGCAAATCACCATTGCACTGTAGATAAATTTTAATTCTCACTATTTATTTAATAGGTATTAAGCAGCCACAAATATAAATTCAAAATGTAAAATAATTACCCTTGCTTCATGAAGTTTACTCATAGATCTTCCTAGTTAACTTTGCCTTCTTCCCCTACCTACTGTATCAATATTTATCTCTCTATAAATGAGCCTTGGTGTCATCAGGGTTGATAGCCTTTGCTAGTAATGATCACATATTGTGCATATTTGACTGCTGGTGTAAGACTGCAAATGGGAAAAAAGACCCTCTAGCCTTGCATTTAAATGTGGGTCTACACTGCTTACCTGTAATTATTGGACCTGGTTATAGCTCTGTAAATAGTCAATTGAGTAACATTTGCTCATAGTTCATCCTCTTCAGGACTTCCATGTTCACTTAGGAAACTTCACTTCCTGGTGTGCATCACATCCATTATGCTAATACCACATTTAAAAATAACATGTGGGGATATTATTTGAGTGATGGTGGCCAGTTACTCTCTCTCTCTTGAGAGGAGAATTTATAGAAAGCCATCTGGCAATGGCAAAAAGGATTCTAGACAAAACCAGGCAAAAATCTTGACTGTAGAGGACCAATAAAAATTGTGGCAATTTTGTACCCAGAATGATGAAAGTAGCTCCTTTGCATATTTTCTTCACTATTTTGTACATGGCCTGTTGAGAGGTAGAGGGTGGATCTTGTTCCCTGGAAATTCCTTGAGCACAGTGATTACATGACATCTATATAGATAAAAGCCTAAGCAACCCTTACAACTGAATGACTGGAAGAGCTGGTCGACCAGTTGCTATGATGCACACTCACCACCAGGGGTCAGGCATCTGGTGATCAGTGTGCTCCCATAGCCAACCTTCCCCAGCCAGCCAACCTCCTGAGGACCCTCCCCTCAGTTGCCCAGCCCCCTAATAAGCCTTGATCACCAGCAAGACCGAGGGATCTCACCCGTGCATAAATTTGTGCACTGTGCCTCTAGTATTACAATGTCCTAGGAGATCCTATAAAAATCAAACTATGTCTTGAAAAGAATTTTCTTACCCCTGCTTGCAGGGAAAACAAATATGTCAACCACATCCTCTCTTGGATATGCTCCTTTCTTTTCTGAAGAAAAAGAACATGAAAATAAATGGTACTATTGCCCCAAAGAAAAAAGGCCTTTCTGTAAACTAAGCAGAAGAGGAAAAAAGGTACTTATTATGCAATATCTCTCAATCAGGGGAGATACAAAATGAAGGTCTTGGCCCTGTTATGGCTATTGTAGAAATCCAACAGACTCAGGGCTGGCAACTCTGTCCCATGAGCTCCTGCTGTCTGGGGCATTGCAGGAAAAATTACAACAGAGAATGGAAGCTGGGTTGGATTCAGGGATTATAGTGGTTTAGAAATAAGCCAGTGTTTATGTTGCCTCCAAAGAGCTTAATAGCTGTAGAACTTGAATTTTTGTGTTTGTTTAAAAAATGCCAGGGAACAACATTTTTTTATTTTTCTTTTGCAGTAACTGTTGGTTGCTTCAAATCCCTCCATGAATTTATTATGAAAAACTGGGACAGATTTTTCTCCTCATTATCCAAGTGCATGCCTGCTGAGGTTTTATGTTAGAAAATAAAATTTTTTTAAAGGACATGTACAGTAGAAACTTAAGCCACCAAGCACAAAATCATGTAATCCAGAAATGCATGCCAGTACCTACTTTTTGGCCAAAACTCTCTTCTACCTTCCATTAATTTATAAAACCTGATAAGCCAAACAATATGTTTTACAATATTTTAATTGGTTCAGCTTTAGAGCATTTACCTTTCTGTGGAATTGAAATGAATTCATTTCACATAAATGACTTTATGCATAGCTGGTGTGACTCAGTGGATTGGGCATCATCCCATGTATCAAGAGGTCGCCCAGGTTGCAGGAGGTAGACAATCAATGTTTCTCATTGATGTTTCTATTTCTCTTTCAGTCTTCCTTACTCTCTAAAATCAATAAAGAAACTTTTTTTTAAAAAAAAGTGAACTTTATTAGGTATTTATATGAATTTTTAATTTTGTAATCTTGTTTATAATTTAATGCTCAGAATATAGTTTTGAAAAAATATATTGAATATTCTATTTGCCTGCTTATGTTAGCAAAAAGGGAAAAAAGTCTCTTATTCTATAAAGCATTTTGAAAATACCCAGAATGACTTCTAGTCCCTTAAATGTTCTTATTTTGACAGCCAGCTTTTTTGGTACCACATATTAGTAAAGAAGCTCTCTTAAAACCATGCATCAGTAAGACTATGTAAATTGTTTGGCTTTCTATTCATTCAGACTCACTAAAAGAGGCATTGTTGCATTGTAGAAAGTTCATGCAGTTTGGAGTTGGACTGAGGTTCAAGTCTTGTTTTGGTGTTTATATAATCTTGAATTCCTAATATATTAAGTATATATTCCAAGGTCTCCTCATAAGGTTGTGGTGAGTATTAAATCAAGTAACTGGTACAGAGTTCAAACTCACTAGTGGTTCCTAATAGGCTATTAATCAATAGTAGTCATTGCGAATATTTTCAAAGATTTGCTCTTAAGGATTTATTCTGAAACCTACGCATACTTCTATCTGCACAAATTCAGCCCTGCAATATGATGGAGAATGACTCATTAAAATGTTCAGGAATCCTTTGACAAGTTTTTCAATAATGGATGTTTAGAAGTCACATATCTAAAAGGTGGTTTTTTTTTTCTATGTTGGTTCCTCTAACTAATGAATACAAGCTTTTGTATTATAAGTCACATGTATTCTAGCCAAATATTTCAGAAAAGCAACATTGTAATATATAGTTCTTATTTTTCAACTCTATGATGTTTTAATGTTTCTGTTTTTTGGACAAATTCATATAGTATTAACCAGAAATAATAGTTCATGGAATTTTCATCTCTCCAGAGGAGGAGTAAAATTGTAATTGCTCTGTGCTTTGCAACCCATAAGGTTAAAGAAAATCCTTGCTAGCCCCAGCCAGTTTGGCTCAATGGATAGAGCGTCAGCCTATGGACTGAAGAGTCCCAGGTTCAATTCCAGTCAAGGGCAAATGCCCCAGTAGGAGGTGTGCAGGATGCAAGCAATCAGGGATTCGCATCATTGATGTTTCTATCTCTCCTTTTCTTATCCTCTCTGGTATCATTAAAAAATGTATTTTATTCTTACCAGCAGTGCAGTAGGGTTCCTTTTCCTCCACATCCTCACCAGCACTTGTCCTTTGTTGATTTGTTGATGAGAGCCATTCTGACAGGTTTGAAATGGTATCTCGTTGTTTTGGTTTGCATCTCTCAGATGATTAGTGACTTTGAGCATGTTTTCATATGTCTCTGGGCCTTCTGTATGTCCTCTTTTGAAAAGTGTTTATTTAGACCCTTTGCCCATTTTTTGATTGGATCCTTTATCTTCCTCTTGTTAAATTGTATGAGTTCTCTGTAAATTTTGGAGATTAACCCCTTATCAGCAAAATCATTGGCAAATATGTTCTCCCATGCAATGCTGGTGCAGTCATTGTAGGAAACAGTATGGGGTTTCCTCAAAAAGTTAAAAATGGAACTCCCATTTGACCCAATGATGTCACTTCTAGGACTGTATCCCAAGAAATCAGAAACACCTATCAGAAAGAATATATGTACCCCTATGTTCATAGCAGTACAATTTACAATAACTAAGATTTGGAACCAGCCTGAGTGCCCATCAGCAGATAAGTGGATTAGAAGCCTGTGGTACATCTACACCAGTGGTTGGCAAACTGTGGCTCTCGAGCCACATGCGGCTCTTTGGCCCCTTGAGTTTTTAGCAAAGGTCAGCTTAGGGGTACCCTAATTAAGTTAATAACAATGTACCTACCTATATAGTATAAGTTTAAAAAAATTGGCTCTCAAAAGAAATTTCAATTGTTGTACTGTTGATATTTGGCTCTGTTGACTAATGAGTTTGCTGACCACTGATCTATACAATGGAATACTATGCCGCTATAAAAAAGAAGGAACATTTTCCATTTGCAACAACATGGATGGAACTGGAGAGCATTATGCTAAGTGAAATAAGCCAAAGATAAATATCACATGATCTCACTCATATGTGGAATATAATGATCAACATAATTTGATGAACAAGAATAGATCCAGAGACAAATGGTAGCAGGAGGGTTATAGAGCAATCAAAAAGCCAAAGGACTTGTGTACATGCACGTTTGCATAACCGATGGACACAGACACTGGGGCAGTGGAAGCTTTTTTAGTGTGAGAATGTCGGGGAGGGGGGTGTCTATTGGGAGAAAAGGAGACATATGTAAAACTTTAAGACAATAAAAATAGATATACATGTATGTGTTTGTGCATATATATCTCCTTCCTAGAAGGCTATTTTATCAATGCAGACATATGGGAATCACAATTGTCCTTGCACCTTAAAGAATGACTGGAATTTGGCAGAAATAGAAGTTTATTAGGAGATTTTACCCTTTGAGACAAGAAGTTGCTGTCATTTAGTTTTTTAAAAATATTTTAACCTTAATGTTAGCTGTACATTTCACATGACTCCTAGCATTTTTCATGCTCTCTTGCTCTCTTTCAGGACAATAGATGGATTGTTAATGAAATTAGTGTGACTTTTTTTTTTTAAGCACCATATATCCTGGGCAACCCAAATTTACCCCTCTAGAAACCTTGATCTTTCTTCTAGCTCTATGTAGGCAGGATCTTTCTTTTATTTTCTGGTGTGTCTCATGTACCTGTAACAGCAGTTTCTAGCACATCATTGGTGCTCAGAAATTACTCATTGAATGGATTACTAAATCATCATTTAGCTCAGGATACAACTTTATATTGTGTTTTAATTATCAATAGTATATTAAGGAAGGCAAAAACCCTTGCTTTATCTCTTTGTTCTTAAAATTTTTCCTTTTGCATTTGAAAATAACAGAAAGGAGATCAGTTTGGTGTGGTAACACAGCCCTCCAGCTCCACTGTGGAAGTCATGCTCTGCCCATTCCCATCGTCATCCTGGAACCTAACCAACAATTTTATTTTACTTTTCAAACTACATATTCTCTTACCAAACATACAATAGGTCTATTAAAGCACAACAAAAGATTGAAAAGCAAATTTGAATTTCCAAAAGCACCAAATATGAAATGAAAAAAAGTTTATTTTAAAAAGTTTATTTTTTATGCTCCATCCTCTATTTAAATTTCACAAATTAATTTCAACATTTGTTGTAAACCAGGCATAACAAACATTGTGCTAGACACAAATGAGCTCATATAATCATAGGCGGAAAATTTTCTGATCATCTAACAATAAACAATTCTCTGATCTCCTTGGTGTTTAGTTGCAGAGTTTGATGTTTTCTTATTATGTGTGTGTAAATGTATGTATATGCATAACATCTGTGTAGTTATTTCTTCCAATTCTGTTGTCTAAAGTTTTACATATGATTTTCATGTTTCTTTTTTATATATTTTATTGATTTTTACAGAGAGGAAGGGAGAGGGATAGAGAGTTAGAAAGATCAATGAGAGCAAAACATCGATGAGCTGCCTTCTGCACACCCCTAGTGGGGATGTGCCCACAACCAAGGTACATGCTCTTGACTGGAATCAAACCTAAGACCCTTCAGTCTGCAAGCCGACACTCTATCCTCTGAGCCAGACCAGTTAGGGCTCATGTTTCCTTTATTTCTTTTTTTTAAAATACACTGTATTGATTTTTTACAGAGAGGAAGGGAAAGGGATAGAGAGTTAGAAACATCAATGAGAGAGAAACATCTATCAGCTGCTTCCTGCACACTTCCTACTGGGGATGTACCCACAACCAAGGGACATGCCCTTGACTGGAATCTAACCTGGGACCTTTCAGTCCCTAGGCCAATGCTCTATCCATTGAGCCAAACCGGTTAGGGCTCATGTTTCTTTTAATAAGAGTCATAAAGGTCTCCAAATTGGAGGGCTTCAGATAATAAAAAGTAGTGATAGATTCAAAACAAAACAGAAATCCTCCACATCAAGAAGCCATTTCACCAGCAACTTTAAAGTCTTAATCTTTATAATATTTTTTCTCCTTGGTGTTCAAGATATTTGTATTCTCCTCACAGCCTCACATAATTTTCAGTACTCATCTTCTGTACTACCAAGCAGAGAAGTGTTGGGAGTCCAGAATCATTAGGCAAACTACACAGCTGCTGTCATATCACTTGCTCTATAATTTCCCTGATTGATACATTTGTGCTCAGAATGGGTAATCCATCATTGAAAAAGGTTAATATAAAGTGCTCACAATGGCAATTTTCTCTGTACTTGGGTTAATTCTATCTTCTTTCATTCTCCTTTATTTTGTCATGTTCTTCAGGATTGTGCTTACTTACTCTCTCTAAAAAGCACAGTTGGAAATATTTGGCTGTTGCCCATCAAATGCAATATGGTTGTAGTGGAAACAAAGGACATTTAGACACAAAGATGACTGGGACAGACACAAAGACAAATTTATAATGAAGTGGGACTAAGAACAGTAGAATAGAATAAGACTTTTTTTGTTTGTTTGTTTTTGATTTTTTTTTCAGATTGACCATGAATTACGTCAAGAATTTAGAATGCTATCTAGTCTCTTTCTCTTTTTTCAATGTGAAAATCTCAGTTCCTCTTGTATTCATTAATAAGTCAGCACACTTTTGTGAAGTGCCTCTCTTGTGTCAGGAATTGTGGAATATATCAGGGACAAAGAAAAAGGTAAATAGGATATGTTTCTACCTTTGAAGAAGTCAGATTAGTAGGAGAAATACAGGGGTTGGCAGACGTAGGTTTATAGTTGTAGGTATGCAAAACATTTTTTCTCATATTATTTATTATTGTATTATTTTCCACATAAACAACTATAAGCCTACATTTAATCACAATATAATTTTATAAAAGCAATGGTATTATAGTCAGCTACAGGGACATTATACCAGAATAATGAAATCTGCCCAGAGAAGGCAGGGAAATGACCAGAAAAGAGGTGATATTGAAATTGATTTTACAAGAAGGGAGTATGATGACGTCAGTAGAAATTGCTGGTGCTAGGCTACTGAGATAAAACAGCTAGAATGTTAGTTTTGGGGGAATGGACAGGAACAATTCTGGGAAGATGGAATAAAGCAGTATTGCATTGCTGAGTGTTTTGACTTAGATGCAAAATCAAAGAAGGAATGAGGAACTGCTGCGAGTGTTAGGAGGGAATCTTTTTTCTTTTTTTCCAATGTTGCCATTCATTTAATGAAGAATTCTCCGATGTTACTTCATCAATTTCAGTCATAGAGCCTTCTTGTAGAACAGAGCAGGATTGTCATATTTAATGTCTAAGCCTGTCATGGAAGAATGAGTTGTCTCCTCTAAAATTAAAATCTCAAGGTAATATATATGTCCATTAAGAACCATTTACGGATATTAGTCAGTTCTTCTAAGGTAACAGCCTCTGGAAGGCGCATTGCACAGATCCTGTTTCTGCTACTTCATGGCTCCCTCAGGTAGTATTTGATATTCGCCAGGATGATCTACAAATTATTTTCAGATACTTCCCAAACTTTCTCAAGGATCTCAAGAGACCTGTTGCAGGGCAGGTTTAAATCATTCTCCTCCATCTACTCTGTCCTCTCTCCCCTCTCTTCTTTACTGTGACTTTTCTTCTGTCCTTTTCTTGTGGATTCTGGAGTTTCTCTAGCTTTCTGGTTTATATTCCTTTGGGATCTCTTTACTGTGCTGAGCAGTAAGGCTTGAATATACACAGCATCGATTGGGGAAAAATGTTCTTCCTTTTATTGTTTCTTTATATTTGTAGGCCAAAGAATGCAGTAGTCAAGGTTTCACTAGAGAGTTCTGATAAGTGACTAACCATTACTCATAAAAACAAAATATTCCATGTAGTGGTGTGTGTGTGTGTGTGTGTGTGTGTGTGTGTGTGTGTGTGTATTTCAAATTTGCCCATCCATATCTGTTAGGAGATGTTTTTGAAATTTCCTTGAGGTTGATTGCATGCTCTGAAGAAGGGTATTTCTACCTACAAAGTTTGCCCAAATGTCTGCTTCATTATCCTAGGCTTCTGAGAAGGGCACACTATGTGTGACCTCTCTCTCTGCTTCTGGAAAAAGGCAGACGATGCTTGGTCCCCTTCACCATGTTCCCGAGAACAAATCTTGAAATAAAAAAACTGCTAAATGATGCAGCCATTTTGTTGATGAGAATTTTTTATATTGACCTCCTAGTGTCACAACATATTATTTATTGTCCTATTTATTTGTTTGTGTTTCTTTATTTTTCTAATTTAAATATCACAATCCTATTTGCTGGAGAAGCAGTGTTTTAGTAAAAATCTGTATAATGTAATCACACAAATTCACAACTTCCCTTTTGTAAATTATTAGTTTTATTATCAACAAAATTATACATGAACATAAAAATGAAAATCAAAACAGTTCTTCCAAGCTTACAATGAGAAAACAGTAGTTCCCTCCCCCAATCCTTCCAAAGAAGCACCATATCAGCTCAGTGATCTCAGAAATAAATGAGAGAAATTTATCTTTTACTTAAGTCATAGTAAGTATTCTTAGGCGTAGAGTTTTCATGGTATAATCTTTTTCTGTTCTTTTCATTTTAACTTACCTGCATCTTCATGGTTAAAGTTCATTTCTTATAAAAAGCAAATAGCTGGGTCCTGTCTTTACATTCACTGTATCATTTGACTTTAAATTGAAATTAAAAAGGTAGAAAAATATAGTTGCTGTGGCTATATTAATATCAGATAAAGTAAACTTCCAGGAGTTTTGTCAGAGTATTACTGGAAACCAAAAAGGAATATTTCATAATGATAACAGAGCAATCCTCCAGAAAGAGGTCATGATAATTAGTGCATATGCCTTAAAAGCAAAGCTTTGAAACACATGGAGTGAAATTTGTTAGAACTAAACCAACAATAATAATCATAATTGGATTTTTTTTGGTTAATCCTCACCTGAGGATATTTTTCCCATAGATTTTTTTAAGAGAGAGTGGAAGGGAGGGAGTGAGGAAGAGAAAAAGAGAGAGAGAGAAGATTGATGTGAGAGAGACACATCGATTAGTTGCCTCCTGAATGTGCCCTGATGGGCTGGAATTGAACCTGCAACGGGGGTATGTGCCCTTGACCACCTGGAATCAAACCCACTACTCTTTGGTGGGTGAATTGATGCTCTGACCACTGCACTACTGGCCAGTGCCATAATTGTCTTTTCAGTACCCCTCTCTCAGAAATTAATAGAACACACAAAAATCAGTAAATATTTAACATTTGAATATTGTCATATAAATTGATATACTTCTTCTTAAATGTGCATGTAATATTCACCAGAATAGACCATATGCTGGCCAAGAAGCAAATCTCAGTACATTTCAAAGAATTGAACTCATGCACACAATGATATCTAACCACAACTAGACATCAATAAAATAAGACAGGTATATTTCTTTCTACTTAAAATTAAATTACTCCTAAATAATGCAGAGGTCAGAGTATTTTAAGGGAAATAACAATACATTTTAATTGAGTAATAATGGAATTGAAACTTACCAAATTTGTGAGACACAGCTAGAATGTTTCCTAGAAAGAATTTCACAGTTTTAATATACTAGAAAAGAATATTATATAATCAGTTATTTTAAGCCCTCAAGTTAAGATGTGGTTGTAAAAGGGGAAAAGGAGAAGAGATTAGTGGTTGTCAAAGGTTAAGGAGGGAATGGGGAGCAGAAGGATGTGGATGTGGTCTATAAAAGAGCACAGTGAGGGATCATTGTGGTGATGGAGATATTCTGTATCTTGATTTTATCAATGTCAAAATCCTTGTGATATTGTAGTATAATTTTGCAGAATGTTATTATTGAGGGAAATTGTGTACAGATACATAGACTTTATCTACATTATTTCTTAAAACTGCACATGAATCTATAGACATATCAAAATAAAAGTTTAATTAAAAATATCATATTCAATATGTTTTAAACTTAGGTATGATTGTACATGTGTTTTGAATTCTGAGAACAAAAAGTCTGCCTCCTCCCAAAAAGCAGTAAGTCATACTATAGAGTCTGTCTTGATGCTTTTCTGTTTAACTGAGAAAAATAGTACATATTCAGAAATAAGTGCATAAAACATAAGTATACAGTTAAATAGTATACAGTGAATACCCATATACTACCACTTAGTTTAAGAATTAAACCATTGCCAATACCCCAGAAACTATAGGTATCCACTCTTTGGATTACTATTGCATTGTCTTTTCTAGTGATGATTACCTCCTTGACTATTAGTACATACATTTTTTTTTCCTCATACATTTCTCATTTACTATACATCACTAAAGAAAATATTTTTATTTAGACTATTTTTAATTTTATAAGGATAGAGCCATATATAGATTTATAACTTGGGGTTTGTTAATGTGGGGTTAATGTTATATATTTAAGGTTTAGCTACATTTTTTTGTATACTATGCATTTATTTTTAATTTCATTGCTGATAGTATTCTATCTTATTAAAAAGACCAACTTTTAATTTATTCTGTTGCTGATGGACATTTAACTTGTCTTTCATTTGGGGTTAATGCAAATAATGATGCTGTGAATATTCTTGCACATACTTTTAATAAGTATGTGTGCCTTTCTATTATGTATGCAAACATTTATATTTACCTGTGGGTAGAAATATTTACTCATAGGTTACTTGTACTTTCAACATTAATAAATAACGTCAAACTAATTCCAGTATGGTTTCTCTTGTTTATACTCCCACCAGTAGTTTATGAGAAAAATATTGATCCATATCCTTGCCATTGCTGGTATTATCTGATTTTTTTCTAAACATTACCAATCAAGTAGGCACATAGTGTACCATGAAACTTAGATTCAAGAAGAGCAATAAATCACTTATAGATCTTTATGTTGCCTGGATGGTTTGACTATTTCCCAGAGAGACTGCCTGATAAGTTAATGTTTATTCAGATATTTCTTGGGGAATTTTTTTGTGTCCTGTTTTTTACTGGGTTCCACCTTAAAACATTTTATTTATAGTCATTTTAAAGAATGGAAATTTTGTAGTTGAATTTTTTGAAGAAGAAAGACAAATGATTGATGATGGGGACACAATTCTGATTATTCATGGTTCCTTCCCTTATGCCCATCCTCTCGCTGTGCCTCCAAAGCATGGTATGCTGGACCCAGGTAGATTGGCCCAAAGCATCCCACGCACAGTGCATCTTTCCCATAGAAACTGCCTGCACCATAAGTAAGGTAGGGAAGTACTTTAATTTCAAATTACACCCTTTAGGCTTTTGTCTTAGAAAGTCTGGATTCATAGAGGCAATATGAGCTGCTGGCCTGGCAAGTGTTCATTATCTATAAATACAGATGCTCCTCAACTTATGATGAAGCTACATCCCGATAAAGTCAAAGTGAGTTGAAAATATCCTAAGTGGAAATACATTTTCTAACCTAACCTACTGAATATCATAGTTTATTTTAGCCTGCCTAAAATGTGCTCAGAGCATTTACATTAGGCTACAGTTGGGTAATTAACTTGAATTTCATCTTAGAAGTAATTGCCTTCCTCTTCTTCTCATCAGATGCAGGAGACACAGGGAAGTATTTTGTGGACATGATGAGATGTGAGAATACAATATCCAGAAAACACTGGCAATACATACACTGTAGAGAATTGGTTGTTCAACCTTAGAGTTGAGTGGCTGACTGGGAGCTGTGCTTACTGCCACTGCCCAGCATCAAGGGAGAGTATTGTACTGTATATCACTAGCCCAGAAAAGATAAAAATTAAAGTACAGTTTCTATTGAACACATGTTGCTTTTGCACCATCATAAAGTTGAAAAAATATAAGTCAAACCTAAGTCTGTGCAAGGGTTGCCTCAGATAAACTGCACCAAGTAGACAAATTGCCTGAAGAGTTTGAGTTAGCCAAACATACCCCTAGACAAATATAACCCCTACCATAGAGCTATCAAGAATTAAAATACATTTTGCTAGTCTCTGAAATTTTCTATTGCTGATCTCATGTTCCATTGACCCTTAGTGCATAAAATAGCAGCTTTTGACATAAAACATAAGTGCTGAGAAAAGAGTTACTTCCCATGATACTGATAGTGATCAAACTGTTGATGGATAGTTATACCTAAGAATAAAATCTCTCTTAGTGATTAATATTTCTCAGTTTCATGTTTATGTGTATTATATTCGTCACATACTTTGACAACTTGGGGAATTTCAAGGAAGAAATATGTCATAGATATACTGGATCATCAAAGGTTATCTCTCTCTCTCTCTCTCTCACACACACACACACACACACACACACACGCACACAAAAAAAACAAAACAAAAAAACAAAAAGAAGCAATATGTTAACAGTAATAATAATTGAGTTATACAGTGCCTATATTTTCTCTGAAATTTCTATCATTAATACTTAGCTCTAAAGCTATTAATGACTAATAATAATACTGATATCCTTTCTTCTTGAAACCATGAAATACTAATTTAAATTATTTAAAATGTGTAAAAAATTATTCCATCAGTCTTAACTTTGAACTGATTCATTTATTTCCTACATCATGTCTACTCCATAACTTGTTGCTCACATCTTCAGTCACTCAACTGCATTGGAGATGTTTATGCCTCCTCAGGATCAGAAAGAAAACAGCAGATTTCTTTTTAGCTTTTGAGGAAAACCTGAGTTTGTGCAGGTTTTACAATACCAAACTGTTTTTTAACTCAATAACAAAAACATTAATAAAATTGACCTTTGGTCAACTTAAGTTTTCAATTAAAAGCATCAAGATATTTAAATAACATATAAATACATCTTAGAAATGAGAAGATATAAAACTTCTACCTAATTGTAAGAAATTGCTTGGGGAAGCAGGATCATGATACCTACGCAGCCTACTTTTGGGAGGTTATCCAGGCTTGACTCAGTTTTATTGCTTGTTTCACTTCTGTGGATAATTTAGTGATCCTTTAATTGTCCTGTGTTTTTTTTCTCTATAGTTTCCCTTTAAAGTAATTTTGTGATGTCCATGTATACCAAAAATTGTCTGAACATATATACATAATATTCTGATACATAAAAATGATGATGATATATTTCAGCTTGTTATTTTTTTAGAAGTGAGAATGTTTTTCTAAGTTAGAATACAAATGATGGAGTTTTTATATAAAAAGTGTCTAAATGTGTGTTTTTTTAATGAGGCATTTCTGTATTTCCCATGGCAATTTGAGATAATCACTGTGTACAATCTTCTAAAACAATTTTCCACATTTATTTTTAATTAAACTTGAGTAGGCTGCAGAATCCCTCATTTTTACCTTCAAATGAATGCTATTGAATTCAGCTCTCCCCCTCCTCCCTCCGTAACTGCTCCCCTATACATCGCCCCCAACCATACGTAAACAACATTCTCATTAGTTTTTAAATATGGATGTGTGTACAGTTTATCTACAGTACAGGAAAAGTTATAAATCTTTGCTTCTGGAGTTGTGATAGTGATATTTTAAGGACTGTCCTTGAATAGAATATAGCATGTGATTTTTGCCTCCTTTTAAATCAGAATTGTAAATATTCTAGAGAAATAGCACACATTTTCTGTGACATTCTAGTTGGCATCATATTTATTAATCACATATGTAACGTAAGTATAATTTTTGTTGGATTCCATATTATTTTGTCTGTTTGTGTGTGTGTGTGTGTGTGTGTGTGTGTGTGTGTGTGTGTGTGTGTGTTTATTCAAACACGGAGGGAGAGAAGACAGAAGGCTCATTTGATCATTGTTATGTAAAAGAGAATAGCCAGATCTGCTTTGGCTCAGTGGATAGAGCCTTGGCCTGCGGACTGAAGAGTTCAGGTTCGATTCCGGTCAAGGGCATGTATTTTGGCTGCGTTCACATCCCCAGTAGGGGGTGTGCAGGAGGCAGCTGATCAATGTTTCTTTCTCATCAATGTTTCTTTCTCATCAATGTTTCTAGCTTTCTATCCCTTTCCCTTCCTCTCTGTAAAAAATCAGTAAAATATATATTTTTAAAAAGGAAGATCGCCGAAACCGGGTTGGCTCAGTGGATAGAGCATCGGCCTGGGGACTGACAGGTCCCAGGTTCGATTCCGATCAAGGGCATGTACACTGGTTGTGGGCACATCCCAGTCGGGGGCATGCAGGAGGCAGCTGATCGATGTTTTGGGCTTTCTATCTCTTTCCCTTCCTCTCTGTGAAAAATCAATAAAATATATATTTTTTTTAAAAAAGGAAAGATCAAGGGGAAATTTTGATATTAATCATTCTTATGCATCATAGCTTTTCAGTTAAGTGGAAGTAAAAGCTCATTTTACAGGTGAAATAAATGTTATAGAGAATATTTGAAGTTGATGTCAACAGTTTGAAGCACAAAATCTGAGGAGATAAAATTTCATCATATGCCATCCTTGTGGTCTATATGATTGCAATTGGAAAACTCCTATTTCTACCCTAGTAATTACTGCCCCAAGTAGCACGGTCCTCTGAGACTAAATTCTATAATTTTCCTGTGGTTCAGGAAAAAAACTGTAGGCAGAAACATAGTCGTGGAGTGCACAATCCATCACATAACCCAGAGAACCTCACTGGCTCTCTCCATGGCTTGCAAAACAAGAAGACACAGATCAACCTTTGCCTCACAGGTAATTGGCATAATTACCCGTGAGGGCAAAGAATTGATGTGACTGACCAGGAGCAGCCCTTTGTGCTCTAGAACACAAATTGAAACAATTAATCTGATTTTTCTACATAAGAATAAGGGAACTACTTTGTACTCAGAAAGGCTTTTTATCTGAAGCCCTCCAAGTGCACTACTCTAAGGGAATGGCTCATAATTACTTCCTTATTATCACTCATGTCCAGAGAAGATTTGAGTCATGATCAAAGGGAAGGCAGGTTGGTAATTAATCCATATCAGCTATCATCCAACAGATCCATGATGTAAAATATTACCTGAACTTTTAAAACAAATAACTGTAATTTACATTTAATTGATTTTTGACCTTGAACTACATTTTTAAATTGTCATTTTAATTGAAGTGAAAGCAAAACTGAGCTATCAGATGATTATGAACCAGCAAAGAGAGCACCGCAGGGAAGAAGAGACTTGATTTAAGCAGATGAACATTTATCCACTTTCACTATTGTTTAATAATATGTTTCCTTCTAACAAAATGTCTGTAATTAGTCTAAAGCGTAAGTCTTCATAGAATAGAGCTAAAATAGATCATATAGTCACCTGATTTAAACCTTAACTCTGACAGATGAAAAGACCAAGACTCAGTTTTATACAGTGTGCTCAAAATTAGACCATTAAAAAGTGACAGAAGTAGTAGTGAAAGTAAGTTCTGCTACTGTATAAAAGTCTACCCTCGCCCCCCCTCCCCCCTGCAAATTAGAAGTCATTTGTTCAAACTTAAGTTGACTGGTGGAAAGGCCAAAACTAAAACTTGGGTCACTTCCAGGCTGTCCCTGATATATTCTGATCTTGAGACAAGAGTATATATGGGAGCTACAGATCTTAAAGACTTAAACATCATTAACCAAGCCCACAAATTGTTAAATGAAATATGCTCTATACTTCTCCTTTGACAACCATATCTCACCTTCACCCGAAAGATCAGGTTTGAATGAAATTCTTAGTTGTAAATTCCTCAGAGCACATGACAGCCAGTCCTTGGCATCCAGCCCCCCTGTCTGCAGCCCTCCACCATTTTTCATCCCTGCCTCCATCCCACATCGTATAGGCCTCACAGACAGACATACTTGTGGACAACCTAGTCTGCATGTTCCGGCATGTCTGAGACCCATTTATACTCTCTATACACTCTTGGCCAACTCTAAGGCCTACAGGAGCACTAGACAGAGATTGTTTGCCTTTTGGCTCTAATAGTCTGCTCAGTCTACAAGAGCCAGCTCATGACAAGTGCTCTGAATATTTTAAAATCCCAGCTAACCTGAATGTGGTCTAGTGGTGGTGGTAGGTGGAGTGGGTGCTACCTATGGCTGGGCACATTCTTTTGGCCCTATAGACTATTTGTCTTAGTGGCATGTAGACAGAGCAGAGCCAGAGTTGGCAGCTTGTGACATGAGAGGCTCCTACAGTAGGAGCTTCTCTTCCCCTGATCTAAAGGAAAGGATAGTCTCTTTACCCCTTAAGTCCGGTGTTTTTCTCACTTTACCTGGATAACCCTCTAGTACAGTGGTTCTCAACCTGTGGGATGCGACCCACTGGTTGAGAACCACTGCTGTAAACCCCAAGACCATTGGAAAACATAGATATTTACATTATGATTCATTAACAGTAGCAAAATTACAGTTGTGAAGTAGCAACAAAAATAATTTTATGGTTGGGGGTCACCACAACATGAAATGTATTAAAGGGTCATGGCATTAGAAAGGTTGAGAACCACTGCTCTAGGATATCATTATTCAAAACATTTTATTGTCCTTCAAAAAGGAAATTTAGAATATCTTAATTTCTCAACCCATTTTCTATTTTAGTTGAAACAGAGATCAACATTGTTGGGTTGATAATTCTGTAATTCTTCTCAGAATAGAATTTATTACACTTCCTGACAACCTTCTTAAATCTCAATTATATATACTATTCTCAAAGACTATATCTTCTTTTTATTAGACATCTATGAGGAAAGTATACTAATTTCCTATTTCAAATATTTAAAGGGATTTGTAAAACAATAGTATTTTTTGAATATTAAAGAATTTATAATGTATATAGTGAAAAGTTAAAAGGGGTATTTGCCTTATCTTAGAGATAATGGGGCTAAAGATAAATTTGTAATTGTCTTCAAGTGTATGGTTGACACTAAATGAAGGGAAGAGGACTAATTATCGTTCTGGTTTCACCTGTGGGTAGTGCCAAAAATTTGAAAGGCAAAATTTGAATAAGTGATCTCGATTTTCTAATAGTATAAACATTTTGTTATGACATTTTAAAGACAAAAAGGAACAAAAGAAAAATAACAACCCAGATTTCTCTATCCAGTAATATATTCTTTGAAAATGAGATAAAAATAAAGCATTTTCAGGTAACTAAAAGCACCACAAGAATTGTTAAAGGAAGTTATTTGGGATGAAGGAAGATGATACCAGCTTAAATTCATATTTGCAGGAAGAAAAAAAAGCATTAAATGATAAATATAAAAATTGTTTTTTCTTACATTAATTTATTTAAAAGATAACTGACTTTTTACAATAGAAGCTGGCAAACTTCAGGAACCATGGAGCAAATCCAGCTCACAGCATATTTTATATAGTCTGATAGCTAAGAATGCTTTTTCACATTTTTAAAGAGTTAGAAACACAAAAGCTAGTATGAACCAAACAACAAAAAACAAATGAATAATATGTGACAGAGACCGCATATTGCCCATAGAGCCTAAAATATTTACTATTTTGTTCTAAAAGAAGTTTGCTAACCTAATTTTTAGAGGAAAAAAAGCATTATATTATAGGATTTATAACAAATATTGTGGTTGAATGACAACAGTAGCTCAAAGAATGGAGGAAAATAAATTATATTTTCAGAGATTCATGCATTTTTAAGTTAATATTAGAATAATAATATTAACTCTGGGACATTGTAATAAGAATGCACATTATACTCCTGAACAATCACTAAGAAATACTAAGTGGTATAGCCAGAAAGTCAAAAGAAGATTCAAAATAATAGACTATTTTTGACTAACATAAAAAATGCAGGATAGGAAGAAAATAGAAGACTGATTGGAAAATTAAAAAGCAATTACAAAGCAAATTAAAATAAAAATATAATAGAATTAAATATAGCCATAACAAAAATTTATTAAATATAAATAGACTAGACTCCAATTAAAAAGTAAAGATTATCAGACTGCATGAAAATTGATGTCTAATTATATGTTGTATACAAGCAACATGCTTTAAATGTAGAGGAATAAATATGTTGAGTAAAAGGTTAATGCTGTGGTAGTGCTGACCACTCCTCAATTCATATGTGGAAGCCCTAACCCACAATGTAATTGTCTTGGAAAAAAATATTATTTTTTAATTAAATCTTTATTATTCAGATTATTACATTTGTTTCTCTTTTTTCCCCTCCATAGCTCCCCTCCACCCAACTCCCACCCTTCCCTCCCTCCCATTGACCTCATCCATAGGTGTATGATTTTTGTCCAGTCTCTCCCTGTACACCCCTCACCCCTTTCCCCCTGAGAATTATCAGTCCACTCCCTTTCTGTGCTCCTGATTCTATTATATTCACCAGTTTCTTCTGTTGATCAAATTTTTCATTCACTTAATTTTTAGATTCACTTGTTGATATGTATTTATCATTTATAATTTTTTGGCTTTTACCTTTTCTTCTTCCTCTTCTAAAAGAGTACCTTTCAGCATTTCATATAATACTGGTTTGGAGTTGATAAACTACTTTAGCTTTTTCTTATCTGTGAAGCTCTTTATTTACCCTTCAATTCTGAATGATAGCTTTGCTGGATAGATTATTTTTGGTTGTAGGTTCTTGCTATTCATCTCGTTGAATATTTCTTGCCACTCCCGTCTGGCCTGCATCGTTTCTGTTGAGAAATCAGCTGACAGTCGTATGGGTGCTCCCTTGTAGGTAATGAACTGTTTTTCTCTTGCTGCTTTTAATATTCTCTCTTTGTCTTTTGCTCTTGGTATTTTAATTATGATGTGTTTTGGTGTGGTCCTCTTTGGATTCCTTTTATATGGGGTTCTGTGTGCTTCCTGGACTTGTAAGTCTATTTCTTTTACCAGATGTGGGAAGTTTTCAGTCATTATTTCTTTAAATAGGTTTTCAGTATCTTGTTCTCTCTCTTCTTCTGGTACCCCCACAATTCTGATGTTGGTACGCTTGAAGCTGTCCCAGAGGGTCCTTACGTTATTTTCACATTTTTGGATTCTTTTCTCTTCGTGCTTTTCCAGTTGAGTGTTTTCTGATTCTTTATATTTCAAATTTTTGACTTGCCTTTCTCTAGTCTGCTGTTAGGACTCTGCATAATATTTTTTATTTCAGTCAGTGTATGTTTAATTTCGAATTGGTCCTTTTCCATATCTAGTTGGATCTTTTCCATCTCTAGTTGGTTCTTTTTCATCTCCTCTTAGGTCTCGCTAACTCCATCCAACTTTTCTACAATATTTTTGAAAAACCTTATAAGCGTGGTTTTGAACTCTATATCCAGTCGTTTGTTTTCATCCATTTCTTTTGTTTGCGATCCCTTCCCTTGTTTCGGCATTTTCGCTATGCTGGGAGAACTTCTGTGTTGGATTCAGCCTTATGATACCAGACTTGCAAAACCGCAGAAGCCTCTCTGTTGAGCTTGGGATGGGTGGAGTCTCAGAGCTTAAGGGACCACCTTGCCTTCCCATCGGCCCCGCCCGCCACAGCCCCTGAGTCTCATGTGACTGGTAATTGCTGGAGCGGTCCCTGTGCGCACGCACAGTGCCTCTAGACCGCTGCCTTCTAGGCCCCCCTGTGCTCTCGACCACACAAGTCTAGGTCCCCAGAGTTTCACCCGAAACTGGGCCTTAGTGGAGTCAGAAGTGGCACAGTTGGGAGGGTCTGTGTCCCGCCCACTTGCGAAAGCCAGCGGCACAATCAGCAGTCTGTCCTCTGCGCAGTACCATGCGCGCCATTAGCCCTCTGATCTTTTGCGACTCCCCTAAATTTCCATGCACTTCTCCCTTTTCACAGTCCAAACTCCCCCCGTATGAGTTTTGGCTGGATCTGGGGTTTAGTGTCGTAGGATAAGGGGTTCAGTGCCTTTGAGAGTCTCCATTTCCCTCCTGCCAGAGAAAACCAGCCAGGTACTCTGGCACCCGCTCTCTCCACATGCGCGTCTTCGTACCTCAGCTTTTTGCAGCTCCTCTGGGTCTCGTGAGCCCCTCTTTTTCCCACTAGTTGTAGAATTTCCACACAGCCCGCTTTCCTGTGGTTCTGGATGATGTCCATTCTGTCTTTTAGTTGTAGTTTTGAAATTGTTGTGTGAGGCAGCAGTATAGGTGTTTACCTATGCCGCCATCTTGGATTCTCTTGGAAAAAAATTATTTAAAGAGATGATTACTGTCAATTGAGGTCACAGGGGTGGGGTGCTGGTCCAGTATAACTGATGTCCTTATAAGAAAATGAAGGGACACCTGAGATAATTTCCCTATCAAGGTGCCAAAGGAGTTAGAAAAATCTTCTTAATAAATAGTGCTTTAAAAATAGATAAAGCATATATGAGACAATGAAACACAGATCTCATCATTTACCATAACCAAAAATTAATTCCAGAAGAATTGTGGATCTAACTATTAACTCTAATGCTATAAATTTTTCAAAAAGAAGACATAGGCAAGTATCTCCACAGAATTGAAATAGGCAAATATTTCTTAGGGAGCATGAAGAATCCAGTAACTATAAAAAGATGATAAGTTAGATTTCATTAAAATGTAAAACTGTAGCTCAGTCAGTGTGGCTCAGTTGGTTGAGCATTCTCTCGTGCACCAAGTGGTCTTTGGTTTAATTCCTGGGCAGGGCACATGCCCAAGTTGTGAGCTCAATCCTTGGTGAAGGCATGCAGGAACCAGCTAAGTATTGATTCTTTCTCACTACTGTTTATATTTCTCTCATCTTCTCAATCTCTCTCAGTAAAATAAAACTATTTTTTAAAAATTTAAAGTTCTGCTCATTAAAAGACTCCATTTAAAAAGTAGACAAGCCACGAACTATGGAATCCTATCTAATAAAAGAATAATATGCAAATTACCTTCACTACCCTACACCCACGAGCCATGCCCACCAGCCAATCAGGAGCAAGTATGCAAATTAACTCAACCAAGATGGCTGCGGCCACAGAGTGAGCACGATGGTTGGGTTTCCCTGTTAATGTTAGAAACCAAGCTTTCAGCACACCCCAGCCAGCTGAGGACTCCACTCAAGGCTGCAAGCTTTCAGTTATAGAAGATGAATAAATCCCAACAAAAATGGCTGTAGCCATGGAGCAAGCAGGAGGCTTGGCTCTGCTCCAGGCTACAAAATTTGAATTATAGAAGATAAATAAATCCCAGATACCAGGGCCTCTGCTTGGGTCACCAGGGGTTGTGCCAGCCTGCAAACCACCACAGGCCCCTCGCCCAGGCCACCCACCCCATGCCCCAAGGAAACTCTCACCCTGATCTGGGACATCCTTCAGGGCAAACCAGCTGGCCTACACCCATGCACCAGGCATCTAACCTATCTAATAAAAGAATAATATGCAAATTGACTATCACTTCAACACACAAGATCGCTGCCCGTATGTGGTCAAAGATGGCTGCCCCCATGTGGACACAAGATGGCCAGCAGGGGAGGGTAGTTGGGAAGGACCAGGCCTGCAGGGGAGGGCAGTTAGGGGTAAACAAGCCTGCAGGGGAGCAGTTAGGTATCAGGGTGGCAGGGGAGTGGTTAGGGGGTAATCAGGCTGGCAGGAAGAAGCAGTTAGGGGCAATCAGGAAGGCAGTCTGGCAAACAGTTGGGGCCAGTAGTTCTGGATTGTGAGAGGGATGTCCAACTGCTCGTTTATGCCAATCTCAGTAGTATCAGGCCAAAACAGGCAGTCAGACATTCCTCAAGAGTCCCAAATTAGAGAGGGAGCAGGCTGAGCTGAGGGACACCCCTCCCATGCACAAATTTCGTGCACTGGGCTTCTTGTACATATATAGAGATCTGAGAAAGCACTTTTACCAACAATATAGAAAGAATTCTTATAAATAGAAAATAAAAATGGCAAGTGATTTAGACACTTTGCAACAGAAGATAAATGTTCCCATTATTATGGAAATGCAAAGGGAAACTATACCTGCTAGAATCACATTCTGCACACCTCCAAAAGGGTAAAATTAAGACAAATTATATCCCATGTCAGTGAGAAGGTGAAGAAAAACTGGACCATCCATACATTGACATTAGGACTATTAAATAATACAGTTTTGGGGAAAACTGGTAATTTCTTTATAAATTAAATATACACTTACCCCAGGACCCAACATTTAAAATCTTATGTATTTACCTAAGGTAATTTAAAATATCCAGAAGAAACTTGTATATGAATGTTTATAACACCTTCATTTATAATAGCCTCAAACTGGAAACAATCCAAAAGGTCTATCAACAGGAGAATGAATAAACAAATTATGGTATATTCACACCATGGAATACTTTTCAACAATAAGAAAAGAATAAACCACAGCATTACCCAATAATATGGATGAATCTCAAAATTGTCATAACTAAAAGAAGTCAATAACAAGAGTATATATTGTTCAATTACATTTATAGGAAGTTAAAGAATGTAGAGGTATAGATAAAAATAGTGGTTGTTTTTGAGTTGTTGGGATTTATTTAATAAAAAGTAGAAGAAACTTTTTGAATGGGTGATGGAAAATATTTTTTATCTTGACTACAGTGTTTAATTTGTTGGAATGTGTTGAGTACACATAAGATATATAAATCTCTCTATGCAAAATTTACCAAATTAAAAAGACAGTATAAAAATTGAATAAGAACTGTCTCCAAGGCCTTCAGTAACATATTTAGACATGAGGATACATGTGAACAAAGTAAGAAGCAGAAAAATCTAAAAAGAGTAGGCAGAAAAGTTAGCTAGTGTCATGCCAATACCACCCAAGCTGTTTACAGCCTGTCTGAAAGAGGTTTCTCACAAGTGGAAAAACAGACGGCCTTGCATTTGCACTGCCAACTTTGATTATGGAGGACAGCATGGGGATTGGACAACTGCTGCCATTATCATCCATCACCAGCAAACTACCTGAAGGATTATCCAGCAGGTAATCTTTGAATACAGAACAAACATTGCAGAAGAAACATTGACAGTTCTGGACTCATAAAAGGATGTATAAAGAACCACTCAATAGGCAAAGTTGTTGTTGAATTTGAAAGACTGTTCAGAGTATCTTGGGAGAACAGAGTGAGTCCAGATGGAAGAAATAAATCTAAGTACATGACCAGATTGAGATTTTTAAACTCTGAACCATGAAGATGACTTGAATTTTGTCTTTCTTAGGAGAAAAGTGCTGTAACCAAAAAGGCCTCTGAGGGAAGTTAGACACATACCCAACTCTGATTAAAGGAATTAGCAGGAGAAAAATGTGCCACAATTACTTTTGAATAGCTTTACCAGTGATATAGACATCTATTGTCACTTCAAAGTTATATCTATATGTATAAAAGGCTGATATGCAAAGTGTCCCCTCGGGAGTTTGACCAGGAGTTTGATTGCTTGCTATGATATACACTGACCACGAGGGGGCAGTGTGAAACAAAGGAAGGCCTAGGCCTGTAACTGGCAGCTGGAAGGCTTAGATCAGCCCTGATTGCCAGCCAGGCCTGGATCCTACTCATGCATGAATTTTGTGTACCAGGCCTCTAGTTAAGAATATAAGGAACTTATTTGTGGGTGAGATCTATAACAAAAGCAGGACATTTTCAATATTGAATTGGATTAGTGCTGTGTCCAAGAATGGAAAAGGATGCAGAATGTCAGGAGATAGTGGAATGACGCAATCAACGCATCTGTTGACTAATGAGTTTGCTGACCACTGCACTATGCTAAAAAAAAGATGAGTAAAACACAAAATGGTGACAAAAAGATCCATTTTGAAGAGACTTTAAGTAACATTATTATAAATCCATTGGTAATGGGAGTAGTTTTTGATAACATGCAGGCAAGTTTGCATGATTTCTGGGTTTTGGATTCTTAGTGAGTTGAGCAGGCTGCACTTCTTGCTGGCCGTGCTTATAAAAAAACATTCACAGTCAATATGGTAGTCTACCTAAAGCTGTATTTCAGTGAAAAAATTAAAACAAAACATCTCTTTACAAAGAAAAAACAATCAGTGCATTTGAAGATGTAATCAGCACCAATGGGTTCAGTTAACATCTCTCCTATTCATTTTAAACAAATCAATGGGATTAAGGTTGTCATTAAAAATTACATTTGTAGTTTTATGCAGTTTTATTCCTTTGTAATATATGAACATCACATTCCCTACATTTTTAAAATCTAAGCTCCAGAGCCTTATTAAAAAGCAAACCGGCCATAAATGCATTGTTAGCACAGTCTTTATTTTGATATATTGTGTTACATTTTGAATGGGCATAGAGATGACATATGAATTTCAGGCTGGAAGAGTTAGAGTTACCCAACAGTCAGGACTCCACTGATGGAGAATGGAATATTGTATAGAACACAGATGAATGCTTTCTGTTAGGAGTAGTGATTAGGCAGTGGCCCTCAGAGACCTTGGTGACAAGCCCTTTTCTCTCTCTTTCTTCATGGCTTGAGGTAAAATAAAATAAAAAAAAAGGAGTGCCACTGTCTGACCATGACAACTTGAATGTTCCTAGCCATCCCACAGTTGAAGGAGGAAACAGAATTGTAAAGCTGTCTCCTGGATTTTCTACACTACCAAGTAGGATGAATGCAGCTCTGAATTGTTCAGGGTTAAGGATGTTTTTATAGGGACTGTATTAGGTGATAGAAGCTTTCACTATGTTAAGAAGCTCAAAAATCAACAACAGGGAGGTAGGAAGGAGGGATCTTTTTTCACTTATATCTTTAAACCCTTCTTATACTTCAAGAGAGGTAAGGCAAGACTCCAGATTTGTTCTCTCTTGGAAACCACTTGTATTTCAAGGTAATCTGTATCTGATCCTCTTTGAAGCTCTGATGAAGCCAATTCGTGGGATCTGAGATCTCTCTTTCTCAATATTTTATTTCTTTGCCAGCCCCTGAGAGATGTGTTACTCCTGTACCATCCTCATCAAACGTCTTATATAATAAAAGCCTAATATGCAAATTGTCCCCTCAGGCGCAAGTTCTACTGACCGTAATTTCAACCACTCACTATGATATACACTGATCACCACGGTGTGGTGCAGAACATGGTGGGCATTGGCAATACTCCACTGGCAACAGGCAGCGATGGAGGCACTGCCAGCCCCAATGGGCCCTGACAAGAGTGGGACCATAGTGGGATGGTGGAGCAGTTGAGTGGGCAGCACCAGACAAGGGCCCTGATCAATCATGCCACCACTGCCCAGCTCCCAGGCATTGAGAGAGGTGAACAGGGGGCCAGGCCCCAATTGCTCACCCACAGATGGTGACCAGCAGTAGCAATGGTGGGTGGGGCCAGTGAGCAAGTGGTACCAGGCCAAAGCAGATATGAACAGGTGCCCTGCAGACAGCAACCAGCAGCGGTAGTGGGAAGGGGGGGTGGGCAAGTGGGCAGCACCAAGCCAAGGTGGGGTGCCAGGCAGGGCTTCGAAGTTGTGAGGCTGGGGGTGCAAGCTAGGACCTGATCTCCGTAGACCCTGAGGGATGCTACCCATGCATGAATTTCCTGCACAGGTCTTCTAGTTAAAAATAATATTAGTAACTTATGGAATGAAATTGGGCTAGCTCTGGTCTAGACACTTAGAGGAAACTTTCTGACCTGCTTTCTCTCCTGCCTTTTGTCTACTCTTCTATATGAAACTAGATTACCTCAGTATCAAATACCAGTGAGATTTAGGTCCCAAGTCTTAGCTAATAAAAAAGGCATTTCTAGGCCTAGAGTATCCTCTAGACCTCTTATTTGAATTCCATAATTTGAAGGTTTAGTTCATCCTTGATATCTCCACTTGGCTGTCTCATGGGTGCCTAAAACTTAATATATTCAAAATAAAACTCTCGTTATACCCAACTAACATAGTTCTTTCTTGCTCTTTCCTATTTTAGTAAAGAGCATCAAAGTCAAACTTAGAAGTTATATTTGATTTCTTTTGCTTCCTTACCTACCCCATATTGAATCACCCATTAACTCCTGCCCTAACTGCATACAAAGTATATCTTAAATTTTCCACTTCTACGTCAGGTCTGTGGCTTGTGGGCATGGCTTGTGGGTGTAGTGGAGTGATAGTTAATTTACATATTACTGTTTTATTAGATAGGATGAAGGAGGAAGGTGATAAACAAGCAGCAATAACTTCTGTGAATAAGTATAAAATAAAATAAGGCAATGAGATAAAGCTAATGTGAGTGAATCTCAGAGATCTCTTGAAGACAATAAGGGAATATGATGAAAAAGTTTTTAGCCAGAGAGACCAGCAAGTCCAAAGCAGGAAAGAATATGGAGTATTGAGGAGAAGCAGGGAGGTTATTGTGGCTGGAGCAGAAGAAAAGATGGAAAGAGTAATTAGAGATTGCATTGGAAAAGTAGCAAGAATAAGATCATGTAGAGATTCTAGATTATAGTAAGGATTTTAAATTTTATCCTAAATGTCAGGAAAAGCCACATCAATGTTTTAAGAACTAGAATGACATACAAAGATTTATATTTTTAAAAGTCCCTCTGGCTGCTCTGAACAGATGATAGGGGGTCTTACACAGGAATGAGGACACCACTCACCCAATAACTTATGTTTGCTACTCTGGAGACACTCTGGCTGGCTCCATTCTGGGCTCCTGGAACCTGACCTTTTCTGTGTCACATCAAAAAGTTTCTTTGACATTGGCCTCAAATTCTGTTTGCCCAGTGGGAGCCACCTGCAGACAATTAAGGATGAAGTCAGTGTATTTAATTCTTTAGCTTTCTATATGCAGGATTGATGAGGGTTGGCTGAATCTCTCTATTAAAGGCCACAGCTCAAGTCAGATAGTGCCTAATTTCCCTGAATATCGGTACCTGCTCCCTCCCTTTGTCCCTTCATGTCTTTGGGTGGAAATGGCTTCCCATATTAGTAGTTCTGCATTATAAAAATTTATTTGTTGGTTTATCTAAACCTTCTTGTACCTGTTCAAGTAATTTCTTACTTAAAATGGCTCATAATTTATTAGTTTGAATGTACTATCTTTAACCCTGGCCAGATATTGGGCCAGTACAGTAATCTGATGTTTTCAAAGACTAGATAGTATTTGCTGTTTGGGTCATTATTAGAGATGATATTTTCCTTATATTATTCCTTTCCTCACATCTCTACAAGGTTATACCAAATTCAGCATGTCTGGTGAGGCCTCTAAAGTTGTTTTTATTTGAAATTATTCCTAGAAATTCCTAAATAAGTTGACTTTATTCAAAGATAAAGTTTGCTGTTTAGGTTAAGATAATTCGAAATTGATTTTTCAGATGGTATAAGGGTAAAATATTAAAGGCAAAACAACTGAGGAAATATATTCCAAGTTTGTTGTGATTGTCTCTGGGTTATGAGAAAGAGAGAAGAATGAGAGAGAGAGAGGGGAAGAAAACAAAAGATAAAGCAGGCAGATGGGAACCACAAAGCCATTCTTTATACTCCATAAACAGGAAGTTACAGTCTGTGGGTGGGTTTGGTCTGTGCCTCAAAAAATGGAAAGAAACTAAAGTAGAAGGGTAAAGATAGAAGACAATTTTAAATATATCAGACTATTTATTTTCAAATTGATAAATATGAATATGTGATTTTAAGCTATTCTTCATACTGATTTAAGTCAAAACAGAAACTTAGCTGTATTTTCCATTAATTTTTTTCAGTGTCCCTAATGATAGTTTTGTTTTCTGAAACTATACTATTCTTCTCTAGTTTTCCTGACAATAGACATATTTTACAGCATATTTCTAGCGGTTTCAACATTAGGCAATTCTACCAGTGCATAATTTGAAAGCATAGCAATTGTATCACCTTCCTTGTGATTGTTTTATATATTTCCCTTTTCTTTCTCTTATTCTTCCTTCCACTATCTCCTTATATCTTTTTTATTCCTCTTCTTTAATTTTTACAGTAATAAAATAATGTATGAGTCATTTGAGGCAAGCCTCTTGTTTTGCCTCTTGTTTTGCAAGGGACTGCAAAAGGGAAAGAGCACAGAGCTAGCAATCACCCATTACATTATAAGAATGCAACTAATCACAGAATTTCTTTCACTAGCAGCAAACATAACCAGAATTGTAGAGAATATGGTAAACTTAGAATACTTTCAAAAAGAGTCATGCTTTTATTGGTTGAGTTGAAAAGACACAGTATTATATATTCTCCTATGGTAATTCCCTAAGGCACAGAGTGGAAATTCCACTTTTTTAAACATTGAAACTATCCCTAGTATTAAGCTATTTTAGAAAACTAGAGTTAAGCCCTTTATCAAAAGATTCAGTCCATAAAATATCCCGAGTCATCATAAGATGGTCTCCATTGACCCCTTGATGTTGGAAACGTACAGTAAAAGGAGCCTGGATCTTGAGTTTGCTGCTTGGAAAAGAGCCACCCAGGAGAACCACTGATCAGGATCATGAGACTCAGTGTGAGTGAAAAAGAAATCTTTGTTGCACTAAGTCTCTGAGTGTTTGACATTGTTTGTTACAGCAGTTAGTGACCCTGAATAACACAGATAAAAATCATGGAAATACCAAGATCACCTATTGCAAAGTCAGTTTCAGTTTTCCTTTACTTTTCAGAGTTTACCTTAAAAAAATGTTATGGGTATAATACCCAATGATTTTCTAAAATGTCTGTAGCAGAAGTATTATGACATGAAATGTAAAACAGTCTAATTGTTCAGCAGTATGCATTGGTTAATACAATGATATATTTTTAGGATGGAATATTATACAGATATTTTAAAAAGTATGGGAAAATGTTCCCACATACTTGACTAGGATCAGGCTATCTAATCCCTTAAAATTACATCTATTCATGGGAAAATTATTTTATGTGTGTATGTGTGTGTGTGTGTGTGTGTGTGTGTGTGTGTGTGTGATTACTCTGGTTGATAGACTTAGGAGTGATTTTTATCTTCTTTGTTATTTTTTGAGTTTCCCAATATTAAAAATTGTAGCTATGTTACAAAGAACCCGAATAAATCAAGCAATGCTCAGAGAGTTTGGAGTTACATTTATTATGTGTGGGTCTGGAGGAAGATCTCTCTCAAATTTAGGGCCCCAACATGGAGGAATTTTTATTTATTTATATGTTTTCACCTTCTTTATATCCCAAACATTGGATGTTCACTGCCCCTTTTGCAAGTTCTTAAAGAACCCCTATATGCTGGGGCCCTGAAACCTCACCTAAAGGCCTGGCTTGGTGCCAGCATTGATAATTTTATCCGGGGAAGGTTCAATGGCATCTCTGGAGTGAGAGTAATCTCATTTTCCTTATTATTTAAGCAAGCAAACATTTACAGAAGCCAAATTGCAGGGTTAAAATTTAAAACAGCAGTTTTTATATAAGATGGATGCTTCAGCTATACACATATACACACGTACATAATATCTATAACCAGGCATTTTAGATTATTTTTAAAAATTCTCACAGACAACAACTAGTTGAACTTCAAGAGTTGACACACTACTATAGTTGGAGATGGCCAGTGGGAGTCACAGACCAAAAAACTGCTCCCACACAGAAGAGGTACACAATATAGGTGAGCTATTGCCTTTATCCTCTCTGGCTCTGAGTTCCTTTCACTTTTAAAGTGTATACTGACCCAGTCTGGGCATTTACTGTTGATAATTATAAATAGATGATTAGTAAATTTAGAGCTCATGATCAGATAATACTTTGGCAGAAGCATTTTTCTTAAACTAATCCTGCTTATGAGGTAAAGAGTAGGATGGTGGAGGAAAAGCTTGGAAGTCATTTCCACATATTGCCAATTATCAGTAATCTAATGTAGTGTTTCTTGATCTAAAATGATAAACTTTTTAATGCCTACTCACTGGGATGTACACCTGAAATTAATATAATAACATATGCCAACTATAGTTGAAATAATATATTTTAAAATTAAAAATAAACTTTGAATCTCAAAGAGAAACAAAAAAACAATAAGATTCCAAATGTTAGTTTTATCAGTTTAATGCTAGATCAACAAAAGCAATTTTTAAACATTCACTATCAGATTCATGTTTCTTTAAGTATTCCCATAACCTTCAAAATTTGGGCCTTTGCAATTTGGTTGCTTTAAGAAAATGAAATTGAGAGTTAACAGAAATGTCTCAATATTCCCAAATTACATACAAGGCACTTGGTATATTCAGGGTTTCTTCATTGTTTCCTTGTGTATTTTGGTATATTTTAAAATTGACCTAATAGGCTTTGTGTTTCCCATTCTTCTTTGATTTGTTAGAGGTTTTTATAAATGGTAATCCAGAAATAAAAGTCAAGGAAATCAGACACGCTAACATTTCAGTGAAGGATTTATCTAATCCCCTTTCATAAATGTTCAGAATTCTGGCAATGAAGAAAGAAGCATTGCAGGCTGAATTTCACCAAGAAGGGGTTTTTATAAGAATGATAGCTTGGCCATGTTTGAGTCTTTAGTCTATCCTTAGCATATATGATTTCTGATTGTACAGTAAAAGATGCTTCATTTAGGAATCCCAACATGGGAAACATTCCAGACCAGAGAAACATATTCTTTAAAGCATTAGAATTTTGTTTGTTTTTTAAAAGCATCCTTTGTTTAAACCTCACTTCTGTAATCATTGAAGAGAAAGTTTGTATAATCTGTTATACATGGTAATGGTATGCCCCATCTGATATACTAGTGGCCTAATGTTTTCAATAAGTATTGCAGGAAGCAAGGTTATATAGATTACCACTAAGAAATCTCTGTCATCTTGAGTGTATCTCATGATTTGTTAAAACAAATTGGGTGTTTTACTAGGTACCATTGTTTTAAAGCATTAAAATGAAATTGTGCCAACATGTGTACTGTCTAAATATATATACTTTTCAATCACTTTACTCTTGGAGTTAAAAATATCTGATATCCAGAAATAAATTCATGCTTCAGATATTTTTAATTTTGAATTCATTTCTAATGAAATTTAATGAAAAATTTAATCCCTGCTGCCTTATATAATTTAGACTGATTATTTCACTGGAAACAGTGTAGCCAGCTCTAACCTTCTGACCTAGAAGCACAGCCTTTTTTTTTTTTTTTTTTTAGGATAGGGGTCCGGAGGAAGGCTTTTCATTGAACCAAAATGAACCATTGAATCATGTGGTTCTTGTCCAGACTTTAAAAATAAGTGTATTGACAGAGCTAGGCTAGAATTCTAAGAAAATATAACTACAAGCAAGTCTAAAGTCATAGGGTCACTTTCAGGGTCAAACTGAAATATGTGAGCATACAAGGCAAATGAATAATTTGGCAATCTTTCAAAGTAATATTCTCTGAATATGAACATATCTTAGCAGACAAGCTGAACACTGAGAGGGGTAGGAGCAAAGAAGTATTGGTTTAGAAATCAGCCTCTCCTCTTATGTTTAAAGCAATTTAGCTTATATTCCCCACCCAAGGAACAAATGTTCTTTACAAGGCATTTTAGAATGAAAGCAATGTTCCTTAGCTGGACCCCTCTTCAGAAAAATTTCACAGACCATAAAGTGATCATTTCTCTCTTGAACATGGCTCTGGAGGTCAAGCTTCCCATAATTACTTCTTCCTGAATATTATTTCTAGAATATTACTAGTATTTAGCACATACTTTGTTTAAGGCACTTTGCTTGGCTGGGGCTACAAACCTTAATTAAGCCAGTCCCTTCTCATGACAATTATTTGCAGTTCTCTCTGAGAGGAGTCTCAAAAATGTAATTTGCTACAGCTCCCAGCATTTTCAGTCATGTTGCCATGGCCTCAGTGACATTTTAGTGCCCAGGTGCTAGCTCCCCTGGCCTCTGATTCCTTATTCTGGCTCTAAGCTACTATATCCCTAAGGATAGAAATAGCTTGAACTTCAAAAGGCCATTCACATATTTTCATAACAACACAGGAAAGAAGCACCATCCCTGTGTTTTACAAACCATTGAAGATGGTTACCAAAGTTCCCTGATATCAGATGGCAAGGATGGAGTCCAGGGTTAAGGGGAGCCCAGGAGCAGAGCTCTGCTCCACCACCGGCGAAGCTGGACTGTGTTGGGGTGTGAGTGCTTGCCTATGTCCACTGCATTTTCTCTTCACAGAAGGCATAGACAGACATGCAATTTTATGCAAGTCACTGTTCAACTCCTCAATTGTAGGTGGCTCCTTTGATGTCAACTCTATTTCTAGAGGGAGACTTGAAATGGGTTTATAGATTCAAAATCTGTAACCGGACTGAAATTCAGGAAGAATAAAATAAACAGATCAATAAACAAAAAAGCCTGAGGCCTGTTTCCCCCTGTATTTCAGAGTAAAGAGCAGAAAAGTGGTTTACAAAACAGGTGTTTTAGAGGTGGTAACAATACTTTGTACTGTATCATATTGATTCGTTCATAAGGTATAATACCAAGTGACACAGTTGAACATGTTTCTGAGGTCTCTCAAACCATCCTGTAGAGCACAACTGCATTGTTTTTTGTTTCACTATTTCAAATACACTCTTTTAACCTGAAAGCAAAGGTTAATTTACTTCCTTTAGATCATGCAATAATCATAGTTATTTTTTATTGCCATAACTGAATGGAAGAAGTATAACATAAGGCTTAACATCTGCAGTTCAGAAAATATTTTCAGTATATAGGAGAGTTTTTTTTTAAATAGTTTATCTATATTTCTTGACTTACTTGAAGAGAACAAAAATGCAGCATACCTATAAACTAGCAAAATTGGAATTTTCTCCTTGAGAGAGTAAATAAAATATATTCTTGGGCTCCAGGGAGAAATGTTGTATATATATGTTTAGCTGAAACACCCCAGTATTGGCTATTATAAACCAATAAGACATTAATATTACTGTTGATGCACATGCCTTGCTTTTCTTTTCATTTTTGTTGTTTAAAGTATTACATATAGTAGTACATATATCTCCTATTTTCCCCATTAACCTTCCCCCAGCCTCCCATACCCCCGTCACATGCAATCTTCCCACCCTCTTCCCAGTGTCTTGTGTCCATTGGTTGTGCTTATATACTAGAGGAATAAATTTCAGCCTTCCCGCTGTATTTTGACAGCCTGTTTGGTGTTTTACTGCCTCTGTATCTATCTTTTTGTTCATCAGGTTATAATATTCTTTATTTCCATAAATGAGTGAGATTATATGGTATTTTTCTTTCATTGCCTGGCTTATTTCACTTAACATAATACTCTCCAGGTCTATCCATTCTGCTGCAAATGGTAAGAGTTCCTTCTTATTTATAGCAGCATAGAATACCATTGTGTAAATGTACCATAGTTTTCTAATCCACTCATCTGCTAATGGGCATTTAGGCTGTTTCCAAAACTTAGATATGGTGAATTGTGCTGCTATGAACATAAGGGGATATATATATCCTTTCTGATTGGTGTTTCTAGTTTCTTGGGATATATTCTAAGAGGTAGGATTACTAGGTCAAATGGGAGTTCCATTTTCAGTTTTTTAAGGAAACTCCATACTGTTTTCCACAGTGGCTGGATTAGTCTGCATTCCCACTAGCACTGCCTGAGGGTTCCTTTTTCTTGGCATCCTTGCCAACACTTGTCGGTTGTTGATTTGTTGATGATTTCCATTCTGACAGATGTAAGATGGTACTGCATTGTCCTTTTGATTTGCATCTATCAGATAATAACTTTGAACATGTTTTCATATGTCTCTTGGCCTTCCTTCTGTCTTCCTTCAAAAAGATTCTATTTAGAACAGTTGCCATTTTTTTATTGGATCATTTATTTTTTATTAAGTTATATAAATTCACTGTAGATGTTGGAGATTAAACCTTTAACCGCGATAACATTTGCAAATATGTTCTCCCAAACAATGGGCTTTCTTATTGTTTTGTTGATGGTTTCTTTTGCTGTGCAAAAGCTTTTTATTTTGATGTAGTCCCATTTGCTTATTTTCTCTTTAGTTTCCATTACCGTAGGAGTGGTATCGCTGAAAAAATTGCTTCAGCATATGTCTGAGATTTCTCTGCCTGTGAGTTCCTCTAGTATTTTTATGGTTTCCTATCCTATGTTTAAGTCCTGTATCCATTTTGAGTTTATTTTTGTGTGTGGTGTAAGTTGGTAGTCTAGTTTCATTTTTTTTGCATGTATCTGTCCAATTTTCCCAACACCATTTATTGAAGAGCCTGTCTTGACTCCTTTGTATGTTCATGCCTCCTTTGTCAAATATTAATTGGGCACAGTGGTTTGGGTCAATATTTGGGCTCATTATACTATTCCATTGATCTATATGTCTGTTCTTGTGCCAGTACCAAGCAGTTTTGAGAACAGTGGCCTTGTATACAGCTTGAGATCTGTTATTGAGATCCCACCTACTTTATTCTTCTTTCTCAGGATTGCTGTGGCTATTTGGGGTCTTTTTATTTCAGATAAATTTTTGGAGAGTTCTGTCTAGGTCTGTGAAATATGCTGTTGATAATTTAATGGGAAGTGCATTGAATCTATAGATTGCTTTGGGTAATATGGACATTTGGATGATGTTGAGTCTGCCAGTCCATGAACAATGTATGTTTTTCCATCTGTTTACGTCTTCCTCTATCTCTTTTTTCAATGTCCTATAGTTTTCCACGTATAGATCTTTTACCTCCTTAGCTAAGTTTATTCCTAGGTATCCTAATTTTTTTGTTGCAGTGGGAGATGGAATTGCTTTTTTAGTCTCTCTGTAAGTTCACTATTTGTGTATAGAAATGCCATAGATTTCTTGTCATTAATTTTGTATCCTGCTATATTGCCAAATTCATTTATTAAGTCTTACAATTTTTTGATGAAGTATTTTGGGTTTTTTATGTATAATATCATGTCATCTTAAAATAAGGACAGCTTTACTTCTTCATTTCCAATTTTGGTGCCTTTTATTTCTTCTTCTTATCTAATTGCAATGGCTAATACTTCCATTCCTATGTTGAAAAGGAGTGGTGAGAGTGGGCATCCCTGCCTTGTTCCTATTCTTAGGGGAAATGGTTTTAGTTTTTGCCCATTGAGTACGATGTTGGCTGTGGGATTATCATATGTGGCTTTTATATTGAGGTATAATCCTTCTATTCCCACCTCGCTGAGAGTTTTTTTATCAAGAAAGGGTGATGGATTTTGTCAATTGCTTTTTCTGCATCAATTGATATGACTGTGATTTTTATCTCTTGATTTGTTTATGTGATGTATCAATGTTTATTGATTTGCGGATATTGTACCATGCTTGCATCCCTGGAGTAAATTCTACTTGGTCATGGTATATGATCCTTCTGATGTACTGCTGGATCCAATTTGCTAGAATATTGTTGAAGATTTTGGCATCTGTATTCATGAGGGATATATACCTGTAATTCTCTTTCATTGTGTTGTCTTTATCTGGTTTGTATTAGGCTGATGCTGACTTCATAGAATGAACTTGGAAGTGTTCCATCCTCTTGAATTTTGTGAAATAGTCTGAGGAGGATAGGTTTTAGTTCTTCTTTGAATGTTTGGGAAAACTCCTGTGTGAGGTCGTCTGGCCCCCAGCTTTTGTTTGCTGGAAGCTTTTTGATGACTGCTTCTATTTCTTCCATTGGCCTGTTAAGATATTTAGATTCTTCCTAATTGTGTTTTGGAAGGTTATATTTTTCTAGGAATATGTTTATTTCCTCCAGGTTGTGCAGTTTGTTGGAATAGAGTTGTTCATAGTATTTTTTAACAATCCTTTGTGTTTCAGTGGGGTCTGTTATTACTTCTCCTCTTTTATTTCTGATTTTGCTTATTTGGGTCCTCTCTCTTTGCTTCTTAGTAAGCCTGGATAGAGGTTCATCAATCTTGTTCATCCCTTCAAAAAACCAGCTCTTGGTTTTGTTAATCTTTTGTATTGATTTTGGTGCCTATGTCATTTATCTCCACTCTGATCTTTATTATTTTCTTCCTTCTGCTTACACTGGCCTTTTCTTGTTCTCTCTTTCTGACTCTTTGAATTGTAGGGTTAGGTAATTTATTACCATTGTTTCTTACTGTTTTTTGTTTTTTGTTTTTTGTTTTTTACAGTAGGCTTGTAGAGCTATTAACTTCCGTCTCAAGACTGTTTTCACTGTGTCCCATAGAATTTAGGTTGTGTTTTCATTGTTGATTGTTGCCATGATTGTTTTTATTTCTTTCTTGATCTCTCTGGTAACCCAGACATTGTTTAATAGTATGCTATTTAGTCTCCATATGTTGGATTTTTTTTTATTCTTCTTATTGTAGTTGATTTCAAGTTTTATGCCACTGTGATCTGAGAAGAGGCTTGATATGATTTCTTTATTCTTGACTTTTAAGAGACTTTGCCTATGACCCAACATATGATCTATCTTTGAAAATGACCCATGTGCACTTGAGAAGAATGTATATTCATTCCATGGCTTTTGATGAGATGTTCTGATGATGTCAATCAATTCCATCTGGTCTAGGGAGTCATTTAGGATTAATGTTTTTTTTGCTGATATTTTGTTTAGGAGATTTGTCCAATGTTGATAGTAGAGTATTAAAATCTCCTACTGTGATTTATTGCTGTCAATCTTTCCTTTGACATCATACAGGAGTTTTGTTTTTTTTATGTATTTGGGTGCTCCTTTATTAGGTGCATATATGTTTACCAGAGTTATTTCTTCTTGTTGGATTATTCCCTTTAGTATTATGAAGTGGCCTTCCATATCTCTTATTATGTCCCTCACTTTGAGATCTAATTTTTCAGATGAAAGTATTGCTACCCCAGCTTTTTTTTTTTTCATTTCCATTCACCTGAAAAACCTTTTACTATCCCTTCACTCTCAGTCTGTGTGCATCTTTTTTTCTGAGGTGGGTTTCTTATGGACAGCAGATATATTGGTCATGTTTTCTTATCCAATCCATTACCCTATGTCTTTTGATTGGAACATTTAATCTATTTAAATTTAAAGTTATTATTGACAGGTACTTGTTTGTCACCATTTTTATTCTTTACCCCTGTGTCCCTTCTTTGCTTCCTATTTCTTTTTCTTTTTTCAGCAGACCCTTTAGCATTTCATGCATTGCTGGTTTGGTGGTAATAAATTCCCTTAGTCCTTTTTTTTTTCTCTGAAATTCCTGATTTCACCTTCAATTTTGATTGATAGCCTTGCTGGGTACAATATTCTTGGATTCAGACCCATTCTTTGCATGACTTTGTATATTTCATTCCATTCCCTCTGGGCTGATACGTTTCTGTTGAGAAATCAGTCACTAGTCTGATGAGGGATCCTTTGTAGGTGACCTTATGTCCACTTATAAGATTCTTACTTTGTAGGTAACCTCTCTGTCTGCTTAGAATATTCTTACTTTGTTGTTGGTGTTCGCCAATCTACACTAATAAAAGAGAAACATGCAAATTAACCATCACTCTGCTATGCCAAGCCATGCCCACCAGCCAATAAGGAGTGAGTATGCAAATTAACCCAAACCATATATCGACTGGCCATGGAACTGGAGCAAGTGGGAGGCTTGGGTTGCCCCCAGCAATGGTGGAAGCCAAGCTTCCCACCTGCCCTGGCCTCCACTCAAGATTACAAAGTTTTAATTATAGAAGATGAATAAATCCCAATACTTGCTTCCAACTGGCCCTGGCCTCTTCTCAATGAGGCATTAAAAAAAGAAAAAGAAAAGAAAAAGAAAAGAAAAAAGAGGGACTGGGACCTTGGGTCACCAAGGGGTGTTCAGGCCAAATGGGATGGCAGGGGATGTTGGGGTTAAGCAGACTAGCACGGGGGCCAGGTGGAGGTGAGCAGAGCATCAGTGGGGTCAATTGGAGGTTATCAGGACAGCAGGGGGGGCAGTTTGGAGTGAGCAGGCCAGTGGGGAGATAAGGTAGAGGCGAGCAGGCCAGCAGGGACGGCAAGTGGGCAAGTGGTGGTGATCATGCTGGTAGAGAGATATTTGTGGGTGAGCACACTGGCAGCAGGGGGCAGTTGGGGGCAAGTATCCTGGAAGGCAGAGTGGTTAGGGACAATTTTAGCAGGCAGGCAGGCAGGCAGGTGAGTGGCTGGAGCTAGCAGTCCCGGATTGTGAGAAGGATGTCCGAGTACATGTTTAGGCCCAATCCCTGTAACCCGGCAGTAGGATATCCTTTGAGCATCCCAGATTGGAGAAGGTGCAGGCTGGGCTGAGGAACACTCCCCTCCATTCAATATTTCATGCACCAAGCCACTAGTTTAATTATAATGTGCCTTGGGTCAATCTTTTGGGGTTCATTTTTCTTGGGACTCTGTAAGCTTCTTGGATTTGTGTGGGTTTTTTCTTTCCTATATCTGGGAAGTTTTATGTAATTATTTCTTCAAACAGGTTTTCTATTCCTTTCTAAGTTTCCTCTCCTCCTGACTCACCTATTATGTGGATGTTGTTTTGTTTCGTGTTGTCCCCAATTTCCTTTAGGCTCTCCTTCTGCTTTTAAATTCTTTTTCTAGAAGCTGCTCTACTTGGATATTTTTTCCTACCTTGTCTTCTAGCTCACTGATGTGGTGCTCTGCTTCTTCTAGTCTACTCTTGATGCTTTCTATTGAGTTCTTTATAGCATCAATGTCATTTTTCATTTCTTCTTCATTTCCTCTTGGTTTTTACACTTATTTTGTAAGAATTTGTCTTCCATTATTTTCATCTACCTCATGACCATTTCTCTGAATTCTTTCTCTGACAGGTTGTTTGCCTCCATTTCATTTACTTTTCTGGTGATGCCTACTTTTCTTTCATATGCAGGCTGTTTCTTTGTCTCCCCAAGTTCTCTTTTCTCAGCATGTCTGGTTATATATTTCTCTCTTTCCTTTCATTGGTGGAGTGTAGAGCTCCTCTGAATCCGTGTGCTTATGCCACCTGGGAATTAGTGTTCTTGGATTCACAGCTGTTCAGTTGGTGCCATAGTTGTAGATTCCCTGAGCTTTTCAGGCTCCGATAACATCCACTTTTCCTTCAAGATGGTATGGTGTCTGCATTTGAGCCAGTCACTCTGTGAGGAAACCCAGCAGCAGTGGGGGCTTTCCGGTAAGGGGATCCCCATCCGACAGTTCCCCTACAGTCTTCTGGAGTATAGCTGTTCCTCAGCTCACCAACAAACATTCCCCGTGTGACCACACACTCTTTGTTTTCTCATTCACACACTATCTTGCAGTCTGCCTTCCTGTCAGCAGCCATCTTCAATATTCATGCCTTTCTTTCTGATTTCCACTAATCTCTCACCCATTTCCTATCTTATTTCTCTCTTTCCTAACTGAAACTAAGGATCTGAGTTTTCCAATTGGGTTTTATTTTTTTTTCTGATTTCATATTCACCACTACATTTCACTTTAATTCAGAGAACAAATAGAAATGTGAAGATTTGGACACTGGGTTGGAATGTACATTATCAACTAAATGACAACTGTTAACTGAAGTTTCAAAGAAATTATGTCTAACATCTAGGTAACTAATAACTATACTTGTCTCAAGATGCCTCAGGTTTTTATTTTTTTGTGTGTGTATATACAGAATAGGAACAATGGAAAACAAATTTGTTTTTTATGTAGCAATTGTTTTTCAATACCTTTGCTATTCTTTGTGTTGTGTTATTGTGCCTCCAAATTCTAGATAACTGTTGATTTCATAGGAATGTTTTTCATACAAACAGATGGAGTAATTGAGAGAATAAATAAAAATATTCAGTAAAACTTAAGTGTAGAAGCAGCATGTTTTTCTTCTGTGAGACTTCAATAATGATGAATATTATAAATATCAGAAATTATGAAATCTTGTCAATAAAATAAAATTTATATTTTGCTTTAAAATAAGAAAAATACTTTAATTATTTTACTTTGGGCTGATTATAGTTAATGAGTTTTAAAAATGTAACACATTATACATATTAAACTTGACACATGACCTCTGAAAATAAATAAAGCAGCCAAAGTACCCCTATATCCTTCTGGTTTCATTGTATAAATACAAAATGTGGAGCAACTTGTAGAAATACTTCATTGTCACATATTCACTCATGAACAGAAGAAGCTCCTGCAACCTGAGAGACCAGTAAACAGCCCTACTTTGTATTCATATTTTATTAAATTGATGAGTGTGTGCATATGGACTCAAATTATTTAAAGTTAAACCATTCCATGAACTTAACACAGTGCCATATACCCAGTATGGAAAGACCAAGTAGAAATCAATTAAGGTTGATGAGATGGATGAATACCAAGAAATAATGGACTGCTAATTAATGAGTTGATGTCTCTGTAAATAGATATCTGGCAGGAAATGTATAGTTCTGTGAATTAATATCTATGTACAGTAGCATAAGCTTGAATCAGGATATATTATATAGTCAAATGATATATAGTTTATTTTCATATTTCATAATTAAAGTAAAATTTCTGAAATTCCCTATTGTCTGCTAAAATAGAATAGGCATATCCCATATAGTAAAGAGGTAATATGCACATTGACCATCATGCCTTCACAATATGGCGGCCTATGACCAGGCCAGCAGGGGGGTTTGTGAGGGATGATCAAATGACTGAACAAGTAGGCTGTGAGGTGTGACCAGGGTGGAAGGTGGGCAGTTGGGGGCATTAGGCTGGCAGTGGGAGCAATGAGGGGCAACCAGGCTGGTGGGGGGGGGGAGTTGTATGTGATCAAGCCAAGCTGCAGAGGCAGTGAGCAGCATTCAGGCTGGTGGGGTAGGGGGCAATTAGGGACAACCAGGCTGGCAGGCAGGTGAGTGATTAGGAGCCAGTGGTTCAGGATTGTGAGAGGGATATCTGACTGCTGGTTTAGGCCCAATCCCTGGGCCTAAACCAGCAGTTGGACATCCCCCAAAGGGTCCTGAATTAGAGAGGGTGCAGGCTGGGCTGAGGCCTCCCCCCTCATGAATGAATTTAGTGCACCAGGCCTCTAGTCCTATATAATAAAAGGCTAATATGCAAATTGACTAAATGGTGGAATGATTACTATGATGCACACTGACCACCATGGAGCAGACACTCAGTGCAGGAGCTGCTCTCTGGTGATCACTGCTCATCCAGAAGCTGGGCTCACAGCTGGCAAGCACAGCATTAGTGGCAGCAGCCTCTCCTGCCTCCAGGGCAGAGCTAAGTATGTCTGATGACACCTTAGTCCTGCTCCCCTATGGCAGGCCTAAACCATCAGTTGGACATCCCCTGAGGGCTCCCAGACTGCGAGAGGTAACAGGCCAGGCTGATTGCTCCCCTGACCCCCAAATGCACTAATTTTGTGCTCTAGGCTTCTAGTAAGAAATAAAATACATTCCCAGTTTTGTAATTACTGTACTACTGAATGTTAATGAATAACAATAAAAAATGCAGTTTTCCAAATATATTTTGTCACAGACAGAAATTTGTGTAGTTGCATTTCTATCATGTAAGGGAAATAAATGGTCAAATATTTCAAAATGTAGAAAAATTACATCAAATATATAATGAAGAGATGATAGTAATATTGTGAATTCATAGTAAGAAAAGTGTATTTTGTTAACAAAATAATCTTGGATTGCCTGGGCACTTTTCATGTTTGCCTCCTACTGTTTAAAACAACCGATTTTAAAGACAATGTGATTGTATTAGTCTCCTTTCATAGATACATATCATAACCATAGTATTTTAGAAAAACCTTTTACATAATTATCTGTGAACTGACAACCAATCATGTATTGGGAGAATTTTAAATATATAAGCTTATTTTTAATAGTATTACTTCATAAAATAATCATAGAAGCATAAGAATAAGGATTTATAACCTTCACTTGTGATCATTCTCAGTGTTTTGTATATTTCACATAGTATAAATGCTGTTTTCACTCAGAAAAATTCAAATCATCATGAAATGACTAATATGCATCTGTACTTAATGATGGACCCCCACTATTTGGACCTGTAAATAACTGTCTGCAAGAAACATGGATGAATGAATGGATGAGGCTTATGTTTCATAACTTGATGTCTTTGTGATTCTATAATCACTCCTCAATCCATGTCACTGCAGAAAGAGCCATTTCCTGAATAGCACACACCTTCTGTGTGCAAGGAAAGCCCCTGGGTTGCCTGCGCTAAAATTCCGATTGCCCCGCCTCATTTGCTGTTTTGTTGTTGCTTTCCATTCAGCTATGTGAACCATTTTATTTTGATGTTTTAAATATCAACCTTCCTAAGACAAAATGTGAGTAGGTCCTTTGTAGTACTTCCTGTCATGGATCCTTTTTGTAAAATGGATGTGCATTAATAATATATACTATTATGAAGCTACTGCTGGGCTCCCACCTTTAGCAGACATCCTAAAAGAATTACAAATCTTTGATTTGATAGTTGCCCAAGCTGAGCACTGACCAACTTGGAGAGGCAAGGATAGGTGGGGTATAAATATGCCATAGGTTTACTTACTTATTTATAAAATAGGAAGAAAAATACTATATAGAGTCCTAAATTATTGCTACATAAGACCAAGTGGCTGCTGCTCTCCAATTCAGCTTTTAAAGCTAATAGAAGCAATATATTTTTAGTCTGTTCATTTGCCTGTCTGGTAGTTGTGTGAATGCTCTCCTGTTTGAACCACAGAATCACTGTTTAATGCTGCAATGGGATGTCTGATAATATTCATAATTTAGAACCTCATATTAAGAGTAACGGCTTGCTGACACTGCTCACATAACATGCGTTACTGTATTTTCTGAAATATTAGTCTAGAGAACCAGGTGCTGGAGACAGCATCCAGTGCTCCCAACGTGAAGATGACAGATTGCTCTAATACATAACTGACATGCAGTGTAATTTCTGAAAAAATCTAATCTCATGCTGCATGTGAAAGGAGTATACAGGAGTTACCCAAAGGGCAAACAAAGATAAAAAAAGAGGAACAAAAGAAAATCTTATGAAACATTTTTCACAGCCCTTTTTTGAAGCAACAGCAAGGAGAGAAAGCTATCATCCTGTCATGAAAAATACGTCCAAAACAAGCAGTGGCTGTGGAGGGCTGTGAAAATGCAATAGAACATCAGGCATCTAAGGAGAGTAGAGTAACAATTCTGAAATAGTAAGCAGATTGGTTAGATAGTAACCAAGATATAACTGAAGACTGTTCTGAAGAGCCCACATTTTACTTGTTTCTGGGTTGCATTTCCCTGTACAGAGCACAGGGTCACCATTGGTCTGTGCTGAGCAAACCCATCACTCAGGTAATTGACTTTGACTTCAACTTTGGGAGTCACCCAAAGGAAACTAATACCAAATAGAATGAAAAAGGGTATCAATTCTACATCTCAGTGTCTTTTCTGTTTCTTGTTTTCTTAACACAATAGATTAACACTGAAAAATTTTATTAACTCACTTTTCATTTTTTAAAAAGATATGGATTATTTGAAACTATAAAAATATAGTGCCAATTTCCTGTTATAAATACTATATTTGCAAACATTTAAAATAAGTTTGTGGATTATGCTTAAATGGGTATTTTAAATGCAACGTATTTTTTATTACTAATACTGCGTAGAATCCAGTGTCCAAACATTTTTTAAGAAGAATTTGGGAGATTGTGGAGAATGCAGAAACCAGGTATTAACAGACAAGAACTATGCAACTCATTTCTGGATTTCCTGGATCTACAGGGTTCTAAAACCCAAACTTGCATTTTAAAAGCTATTTATTTTCCATAGCCATCGTGGATTCACATCAGAGATCGGTGGCATCACATACGTTACCAGCAATTGATGAAACTGTGGGAGGATAGAAATGAAACCCACAGACCTTTCAACTTTGTCAACCACAAGGCTGACATCTGTTGATGGTTGAGCTTGGATCTTCCTAGCTGTCTCCTTGAAATGAAAAATCATTTTCATCAAAAAAGAGAAAGCCTTCAGTGTTCATAGGGGAGAAAGGTGGCTACCAGGAAGTGTTTTCCTTAAAAATACAATGTAATCTCTAACAATAGGGGAAAACAAAGGTGAATCAGATAGCTTTGATAGATATAATAAGAAGAGGCAATGAAGCCTCTTCTAAATACTAAACAAAAAAGTTACTAAAGGCATATACTTACCCTCAAAACTAAGCTCTGCATTTGTTTTTTTTTTACTTTCTACTTCTGGTTTGTTCTTTTCATTTGTAATGGGAAAGCTAAGAGCTAAACTTCATTTGGCACCTAAACTCAATTCAAACATATATTGATCCAGTGTGCCTAGCAGGATGGAGATGATGGAGGAGATGCAGCCACAAAAGACCAGGAAAATATACAAAAAAGAACAGGAATGATTAGTGACCTCATGGGTAGATGGATCTCTGCACAGATATAAAGGAGTCCTGTTCACACCCAAGTATATCAGCTCCTTCTTGACCAAGCCTGACTATGGAACTCTTAACCTGGGTTCACTTTTGGACTCTTGTTCACCTCAAAGAAGGTGCTCAAAAGCAAGTTCCATGATCAATTGAGGAAGCTGTAAGATTAAAGAAGCTGAAGATCGTATTCATCCATAAATCAGACAAGCATTGTTAGAATATTTGAAATTTTGTTCACAGCTATTTTCCCCAAAATGATAGAAAGAAAACAATTTCACATTTTATACATAAGTTTAGATTATACTGTTGGGGAAATTAAATATTGTAACAATGCCAGTACTTCCCAAATCAGTTTGTATTTTCAAAATGAAATCCCTATGGGATTTGTTTTGTAACTTTGGGAAAATGATTCAAAATTTCATCTGAAAAAAATAAACAGTGGGAACTGTCCAAAAATAATGAATTAAATACTGGAACAAGAAGACTTATTCTATTATAAGAGCCAATAATAAAAAACAGTGTGATATTGGCATAAGAATAAGTTGACAGATCAAGGAAACAGAGCAGATAACCCTAAAACAGATCCTGGAATACAAGAGGCAGAAAATAGTACAAACTACTGGTGTGTTAGTTAATAGCCACTTGGGGTAAAATGAATTGTGTATCTGCCTTTCATCATACAAATTACCTTTCATCATCAAAAAAAAAAAAAATGGTGGTGGAATAGACAAGTCCTGAGCCTTTTCCTGGAGCAGATAGAAAGAATAACTGAGGGTCACATGGAGAGTGTTTTTTTTTGTAAGTTAAGGGACATCTATATTCCAGGAGAAGGTGGGGAACTGCTGGATTGGACTCCCCTGACCAGACAGCTCCCATGGCTGCTAGGTTCCCTCCCAGAGCCACCAGCGAGGATGCAGAGAATGCTCCATCTTGAAGGGGAAAGTGGATGCTATCAGAAGCCTGAAAATCTACAACTATGGCAGCCACCGAACAGCTGCGAACCCCAAAACACTGGTCCCCAATTGGCGCAAACATGAAGATTCAGAGCTCTACACTCCACCATAGAAAGGTCAGATTTTGCCTGGGATAAGGTGAGGTCTCTGGTCCCAGCAGGATAGAGAAATGTGCACACTGTGGGAGCTGGAGACAGGGGGGAGTCTGCACCTAGAAAAATCCATGGCTCTTGGGGATAGTGTGATCTATGAATGTGGAAGGGGTCCTCAGAGCTGCCAACAGAAGGGATTTCTGAAAAATAACTGATTTTGATCTGGCACAAAAGGACAGCCTAAAAAATTTTAAAGTGTGCCAACTGCTTAGAGACAAGAAGGGAAAAAAAGACTGCACAGACTTGTGCGCAGCCCTGAAGTGCACACACTTATGCTTTTTTCTCTTTAAAACCTTGCTTCTGATTACTAAGCTCAATACATAGGATCACCCAATTGGGGACACCCTAAGAGACTGCAGAGGAAAGTTGTTTTTCTGGGACCTGGGAATCAGAGCGGGGAATAACCATCAGATAATCTGCTCTGGGGAAACCCACTCCCACAGACCAGTATTGAGTGCCACAGGGAAAGCAGGATCTAAGCACAGACTAGAGAGCACCTATAGGCCAGAGGACAATCCAGAAACATTGCTACCTAGGGGTTGAATCACAAAATGACTCTTGCATAATCACAAATAAAGGATTACAGGAAATTAAGGCACACTGCCTGTTTAAAAATCAGGGCTGGTTTACAACACTGAGGAGCAGTGGAATACAGGGAACTGCAATACTGTCCTGACTGGGAAACAGGTGTACCATCAGAACAATAGAGGAAGTAAATGACCTTCACTACAGCACATTTATATTTTTTTATTAATTTTTCATTTTTTTCATCTTTTACTTAAGAAACTATATTTTCTTTTTTCCTCACTTGATTTTACCTTTGTAATTATTACATTTTTTAAAATATAGTTCATTGATTTCTTTTTTAAAAAATATATTTTATTGATTTTTTACAGAGAGGAAGGGAGAGAGATAGAAAGTCAGAAACATCAATGAGAGAGAGACATCAATCAGCTGCCTCCTGCACGCCCCACAGTGGAGATGTGTCTGCAAGCAAGGTACATGCCCCCGACTGGAATTGAACCTGGGACCTTTCAGTCCGCAAGCCGACGCTCTATCCACTGAGCCAAACTGGTCTCACAAGTTCATTGATTTCTTACAGAGAGGAAGGGAGAGGGATAGAGAGAAACATCGATGAGAGAGAGACATTGATCAGCTGCCTCCTGCATGCCCCTACTGGGGATGTGCCGGCAACCAGGATACATGCCCTTGACCAGAATCGAACCCACGACCCTTCAGTCCACAGGCCAACGCTCTATCCACTGAGCCAAACTGGTTTCAGCTAATTATTACATTTTTATTTCCAATTAGTAGTATTACTACTCTTTACCATTGTTTTTTTTTTTTTTTTGTGTGTGTGTGTGTGTTTAAAGTGTCATTTTACTTTATTTTACTTTGGGATTAGTGTTCTACATTCTATTTTCATTTTTCCTTCAGCATCATTTTACTCTACCTCAATCCTATCTTTATGCCATCACTCTCTTCCTAACTTTTCCCCTTTTGTTGACCTGTTTCTCTTACCCTTTTCCTACTTTAGATTTTCCCTATTCTTTCTTTTTTCCCCTACTAAAATTTCACCCTACTTATGTATCTAATTTCCCACCCCCTGCTCCAAGTCCATATACACCTCTCTATTCTCTGGCTTCACTATCCAAAAAATTGTTTTTCTCTCTTTCCCTTTGTTGTTGTTTACTTGAATGTTGATTATATTGATTTTTTATGCTTGTTTAGGAAATTATTCTGCTTATCCTTTTTGTTTTATTTTGTTTTTCTTGTTTTTTGCTTCTGTTATCTCTCACCTTGCTTGATATTAGTTGTTGTTTGTAGTTGGTATTTATCTCCAGGTACATGTTGTTGGCATTTGTTGGGATTAGTGGCTGTTCTATTGCAGTTTTCTCCCCATATATATATTTTATTCCCCTGTTTTTTCTTATTCTCTTTCTTTTCTCTCTTATTTTTTTTTCTATTCCAAATTTCATTTTTGCACTCCTTTCTTTTTTTCTCTCTATCTTTCTTTCCTATCCTCTAATTTGCCTTTTTTTTCTGGTGGTCACCTTTATTTGGGGTTATTAATATAGTGAATACATTTCTGTCCAGTGCCTTGTGCATTGTACCTGGTTGTGTTGTATTTTGTGCCTTTCAATCAACACAGGAGAGAGAGAACTACATAACCAGACACCAGGAGAAGAGAGACCATGGGGAGATAAACAGTCCACATATGAAAGAAAAGTAGACATCACCATAAAAGGAAGTAAATTAAAAGGAGGCAAGCAACCTGTCAGAGAAGGAATTCAGAGAAATAGTCATAAGGTGGCTGAAAAGAATAGAAGACAAATTTGACAATATGAGTAAAAGAACCAAGAGGAAATGAAGAAGAGCCAAGAAGAAATGAAAAATGACATTGCTGCTATAAAGAACTCAATAGAAAGCATCAAGAGTAGACTAGAAGAAGTAGAGCACTGCATCAGTGAGCTAGAAGACAAGGTAGGAAAAAATACCCAAGTAGAGCAGCTTCTAGAAAAAAAAAATTAAAAAGCAGAAGGAGGGCCTAAAGGAAATTTGGGACAACACAAACAAAACAACATCCACATAATAGGGGAGCCAGGATGAAAGGAAACTGAATAAGGAATAGAACACCCGTTTGAAGAAATAATTACAGAAAACTTATATAGGGAAGATATAGGGAAGAAAAAAACCCCACAGAAATCCAATAAGATCATAGAGTCCCAAGAAAAATGAACCCCAAAAGACTGACACCAAGACATATTATAATTAAACTGGCAAACACCAAAAACAAATTATCTTTAAAGTGTACAGAGAGAGAGAGAAAGTTACCTACAAAAGAACTCCCATCAGACTAGCGATTGATTTCTCAATGGAAACTCATCTGGCCAGAAGGGAATAGAAATAAATATAGAAAGTCATGCAAAGAATGGGTCTGAATCCAAGAATGTACCCAGCAAGGCTATCAATCAAAATTGAAGCTTCACAGACAAAAAATGACTAAGGGAATTTATTACCATCAGACCAGCAATGCAAGAAATGCTAAAGGATCTGCTTTAAAAGAGAAAAAGAAATAGGAAGCAAAGAAGGGACACAGGGGTAAAGAATAAAAATGGTGACAAACAAGTACCTGTCAATAATAACTTTAAATGTAAATGGATTAAATGTTCCAATCAAAAGATATAGTGTCATGGATTGGATAAGAAAACATGACCCACATATCTGCTGTCTACAAGAAACCCACCTCAGAAAAAAAGATACACACAGACTGAGTATGAAGGGATAGAAAAAGGTTTTTCAGGTGAATGGAAATGAAAAAAAAAAGCTGGGGTAGCAATATTTATATCTGATAAATTAGATCTCAAAGTGAAGGACATAATGGATATGGAAGGCCACTTTATAATACTAAAGGGAACAATCCAACAAGAAGAAATAACTCTGGTAAACATATATGAACCCAATACAGGAGCACCCAAATACATAAAAAAAAATCCTGGATGATATCAAGGAAAAGATCTACAGCAATACGATCATAGTAGGAGACTTTAATACCTCATTATCACCATTGGACAAATCCTCTAAACAAACAAACAAACAAAATCAGCCAGAAAACATCAATCCTAAATGACTCACTAGACCAGATGGAATTAATTGACTTCTTCAGAACATTTCACCCCGAAGCCACAAAATATACATTCTTCTCAAGTGCATATGAGTCATTTTCAAAGATAGACCATATGTTGGGTCATAGGCAAAGTCTCTTCAAATTCAAGAATAAAGAAATATCAAGGCTTTTCATATCACAATGGCAAAAAACTGGAAATCAACTACAATAAAATGAATAAAAAAAACACATGGAGACTAAACAACATACTATTAAACAAAGACTGGGTTACCAGAGACATCAAGGAAGAAATAAAAACATCATGGCACAAAAGACAATAAAAACACAACAATCCACAATCTATGAGACATAGCAAAAGCAGTCTTGAGAGGGAAGTTCATAGCTCTATAAGCCTACTGCGAAAACAAAAACAAAAACAAGAAACAATAGTAATAAATTACCTAACCCTAAAACTCAAAGAGTTAGAAAGAGAGCAAATGAGAAAAGCCCAGTGTAAGCAGAAGGAAGGAAATAATAAAAATGAGAGTGGAAATAAACGACATAGACACCAAAAAAAAAACAATAAAAAAGATCAACAAATTCAAGAGCTGGTTCTTTGAAAAGAATAAAGAAGATTGATGAACCTCTAGCCAAGCTCACCAAGAAGCAAAGGATAGGTCATGCAAGAGAGAAGACCCAAATAAAATCAGAAATTTGAAAGAGGAGAAATAATAACAGACCCCACTGAAATACAAAGGATTGTTAAAAAATACTATTAACAACTCTATTCCAACAAACTGCATAAGTTGGAGAAAATGGACATATTCCTAGAAAAATATAATCTTACAAAACTCTATCAGGAAGAATCAAAACATCTCAATAGGCCAGTGGAAGAAATTGAAGCAGTCATCAAAAAGCTTCCAGTAAACGAAAGCCCAGGGCCAGACTGCTTCACCAGGGAGTTTTACCAAACATTCAAGGAAGAACTAAATCTATCCTCCTCAAACTATTCCAAAAAAAATTCAAGAGGATAGAACACTTCCAAGCTCATTCTATGAAGCTAGCATCACACTAATACCTAAACCAGATAAAGACAACACAATGAAAGAGAATTACAGGCCAATATCCCTCATAAATATAGATGCCAAAATCCTCAACAAAATTCTAGAAAATTGGATCCAGCAGTGCATCAGAAGGATCATAAACACGATCAAGTAGAATTCATCCCAGGGATGCAAGGATGGTACAATATCCACAAGTCAATAAATGTGATACATCAAATAAACAAATTGAGAGAGAAAAATCACAGTCATATCAATTGATGCAGAAAAAGCATTTGACATAATCCAACACTCTTTCTTGATAAAAACTCTCAACAATGTGGGAATAGAAGGATCATAACATAATAAAAGCCATATATGACAAACCCACAGCTAACATCATTCTTAATGGGGAAAAACTAAAAACATTTCCCCTAAGAACAGGAACAAGACAGGGATGCCCACTCTCACTACTCCAGTTCGACATAGTACTGGGAGTATTAGCCATTGCAGTTCGACAAGAAGAGGAAACAAAAGGCATCCAAATTGGAATAGAAGAAGTAAAACTATTCTTATTTGAAGATGACATGATATTGTAAAAAAACAAACAAACAAACCAAAAAACTGAAAGAATCCATCAAAAAACTATTAGACTTAATAAATGAATTAGGCAATGTAGTAGGATACAAAATTAATGCCAAGAAATCTATGGCATTTCTATACACTAATAGTGAACTTACAGAGAGACTAAAAAAGCAATCCCATCCACCAAAAAAAATTAAGAAACCTAGGAATAAACTTAACTAAGGAGGTAAAAAACCTATATGTGGAAAACTACACAGTACTGAAAAAAGAGATAAAGGAAGACATAAACAGATAGACGAACATACCATTATCATGGATTGGTAGAATCAACATCATTAAAATGTCCATACTACTCAAGGCAATCTATAGATTCAATGCACTCCCCATTAAAATAACAATGGCATATTTCACAGATCTACATAGAACCCTCCAAAAATTCATCTGGAATAAAAAAGACCCCAAATAGCCACAGCAATCCTGAGAAAGAAGAATAAAGTAGGTGGGATCTCAATACCAGATTTCAAGCTGTATTACAAAGCCACTGTTATCAAAACAGCCTGGTACTGGCACAAGAACAGACATATAGACCAATGGAATAGAATAAGAATCCAGATATGACCTAAACCAATATTCTCAGTTAATATTTGACAAAGGAAGCAGGAACATACAATGGAGTCAAGACAGTCTTTTCAATAAATGATGTTTGGAAAATTAGACAGATACATGAAATAAATGAAAATAGATCACTAACACTATACACAAAAATAAACTCAAAAAATGGATACAGGAATTAAGCATAAGATGGGTAACCATAAAAACACTAGAGGAATCCACAGTCAGAGAAATCTCAGACATATGCCAAAGCAATTTCTTCACTGATACTGCTCCTAGGGCAATGGAAGTTAAAGAGAAAATAAACAAATGGGACTACATCAAAATAAAAAGCTTTTTCACAGCAAAAGAAACCATCAACAAAACAAGAAAACCCACTGTATGGAAGAACATATTTGCAAATGTTATCACTGATAAAGATTTAATCTCCAACATCTACAGGCAACTTATACAGCTTAATTAAAGGAAGATAAATGATCCAATTAAAAAATAGGCATTGGACCTAATCTTTTCGAAAGAAGACAGAAGGAAGGCCGAGAGACACATGAAAACATGCTCAAAATCACTAATTATCTGAGAGATGCAAACCAAAACTACAGTGTGGCACCATCTCATAACAGTTAAATGGAAATCATCAACAAATCAACAAAGGGGAAGTGCTGGAAAGGATGTGGAGAAAAGGAAATCCTTGTGCACTGCTGGTAAGAATGCAGACTAGTCCAGCCACTGTGGAGAACAGTCTGGAATTTCCTAAAAAACTAAAAATGGAACTCCCATTTGACCCAGTAATTCTACCTCTCGGAATATATCCCAAGAAACTAGAAACACCAATCAGAAAGGATATATATCCCCTATTGTTCCTAGCAGCACAATTCACCATATCTAAGTTTTGGAAACAGCCTAAATTCCCATCAGCAGCTGAGTGGATTAGAAAACAATGGTACACAATGGAATACTATGCTGGTATAAAAAAGAAGGAATTCTTACCATTTGCAGTAGCATGGATGGACCTGGAGAGCATTATGTTAAGTGAAATAAGCCAGGCAATGAAAAACAAAAAACAAAAAAACAAAAACACATAATCTCACTCATTTATGGAGAATAAAGAACATTAAAACCTCATGAATAAAAAGATAGATACAGAGTCAGTAAAGCATCAAACAGACTGTCAAATTACAGCGGGAACGCTGGGGACTGTGGGGGAGTGAGGGAAATAGATCAAGCAAAGGAGTTATATGCATGCATATAAGCACACCAATGGACACAAGACACTGGTCAGGGTGGGATGAGGGCATGTGACATGGGGTAGGGGAAGCTGGGGAAAGTCAATAGGGAAAAAAGATATACAGTGGTACCTCGAGATAACAGTTTAATTCGTTCCGTAACCTTGAGGCATGGGAAACTATGAGACACTTGAGTCGCGATAAACAGGTGGGTCTTGTGCAGCTGGCCCATCCTATCTCAAATGTTGCTCGTATTTCAAAGCAAAAATCGCTCGCTCGACTGCTCGTATCTCAAAAATCTCGTATGTTAGGGCATTCGTATCTCGAGGTACCACTGTATGTACTAATATATGTAATAATTTAAACAATAAAAAAACCTTTTTTAAAACAAGTGGTATAGCCATGGGTACTGAAACCTTTAATTATGTTTGCCAAATTAAAAAAACAAAACAAAAAACCTTTCATCAGATAGATAGATAGATAGATAGATAGATAGATAGATAGAACATATAATCTAAGTTGGAGTCCTGATATTAAACGTGAAAAATAAATTCATAAAATTGAAAAGAAAATACCAGTGAATACTAAATTAATCTCAACATATGAGAAAAAAATTCAAAGCATGAAAGCATTTGAAGAGTTTGCATCTTAGAACTAGATATATGAGCATTACCTGTTCTTTATTGTCCTAAAAATAAAAATAATGCCAGTCAATCATTAAGAGAACTTAAGTCAAGATGTATAGATTGCTAAGAAGTAGTACCAACTAGCCCTAACAAAGAAGTGCAAAAACTGAGTACATGTCTGATCCAACGCATATATATATATACAATCGTTCTGTGATAGTTGTACTATAAAAATGCTTGGCCAAATCTGACACACAGATGAAAAGTCCAGATTTTATTTTGTGATTTTCTCAGGGCCATGGAGTTTGCAAATTGAAGGTCATACTCTATAATTACAGTATATAACTGAAAATAAGTAGAGCTTAAAAAACAAGGCAGAATCTGTTAATTGTTCACCAAGCCTTTCTGAATCATCTTCTGAAGTAATTGATAACAGTACAGGATCTAGCTCAGTAAATAACTCCACTTTCCACTGACTTGGAAGGTTTTAGTTTGGCTGGATAGAGATTCAGGCTGTATAAGCTGAAATGTTTAGACCAATAGATTTAACACAAATTTAGCATGTGAATAAAATAAATTTTAAAAATAATGTCATATAGATCAAGTTACTGACTTTCTAAAATTTGCATCAATTTGACATTGGTTTATAAAATATAGCACAGATGAATTTTTAAAAGTATTTTTATATCATGGTTTTTACTAGTCCTACTTTCCTAAGAAAAATAAAAGGGAAAGAAGGAGAAAAGAGAAACAGGAAGGGAATTGAAGGGAAGGGAAGTGAAGGGAAAGAGAGAAGAGGGGAGGGACGCATTGTTATGATGATTTTTATGATTATGACCATTATTACAAAAACAGGTATCTAGCCCTGAACCTGGTACATTTGAAGTACTGAATGATAGCTATCCTTATTATTAGTGAAACAACAAGCACTTAGTGAACCTCACCTCTCAGTCCTCACTATTTTTCGCCAACCTAGTGAACTTGGTAAAGTCTACATAGTATCAGAGATGGAATTTGCCTTCACACTACTACTATCTTCGTCTTAGTTTATAAAATACAACACGTGACATGAAAAACTCATTAAGCAGAACAAAATAAATTTTACCTGGTTTTGAAGAGAAAAAAATCTTAGATACTGTGATTATAGAAATACTAGTATGCCCAAAGTTATGACAAATGACCAAGGGGAGGGTGAAAAGGGCCATTTTTCTGGAGGATAAAGGCATGAGAAAAGGTGGGTATTAAGCTACCTGCAGGAATGCTGAGTGTAGGTCAATTTGGTGAAGGGCAGAGAAGTGAGAAGCAGGAGAGAAGTGAGAAAAGGTATTGAGGACAGGTCACATGGGAAGGAGCTCAAGTACACACTTAAGGTCTCTGTCCTTTGTACCCCTAAAGGGCAGACTGTGTGGAAGTGGAATTATGAGAGTTTCCTTCAGAGTCCCTTTCCAATTTTTCCTTCACCATTTTATTTTATCTATCTTGTTTTAATTAAACACTGAAAAAAATTAAGAAAATCCATTTACAATTATCAGCATTTTCAACAACAAGCAAGATACTTCTCTGTTATTGTGGAGGGTATGATAGATGTTCCCCATTTTTATTTTTTAAATCTTGGACAAGGACTTTTTCCAGTTGCCTAAATATATGGCCCTTGAATAATGTGCTTTATTCCCTAGAATACTATTTTCTTCTAACACAAATGAAGTATTCCTCTTTTTGTTCAGCATATTTACAAAGATATTATAAATATTTTCTTATTGTGTTTATCTATTTAGTTTATAATTTGCCTGCTCCCCCCCCCCCCCCCGCATCATCCTTTATCCTAAATTCTAGGGCTTAACATTTTTATAGTTATTTTTCCTTACCAAATACACTTCCTTCTCTCTCTTCATAGCTTCTCTTACATAGCTTTATATTCCTAATTGAGATTTTACATGCATATCCAAATAAAAAAGAAATCTGAAAATGTAATAAGTATATATATTTCTTATAATCTCATTTTACACTCCAGTGAATTAATTTGGGGCTAAAATAATTCTTCTTGGCATGTTATGTCATGTCTACCTCAAATTCACTATTGAAATTTAAAAATCTTATCTTTTCCTTTAAAATATGAACTGGTAAATAGGACAAACATGTTTAGGAACCAGTGAACAAAAGGGGCAATGACCCTGTTACCTTCTAGAGATCAGCTCTGGTGTATGTGCCTTCCTATTGAATTTGTTCCCTTGCATCCACCACCTCATGGCACTTACTGATCTTAAATGTCCCTTAAATCAGTGGTCGGCAAACCATGGCTCATGAGCCACATGTGGTTCTTTGGCCCCTTGAGTGTGGCTCTTCCACAAAATACCACGGCCTGGCTGAGTCTATTTTGAAGAAGTGGCGTTAAAAGAAGTTTAAGTTTAGCCGGGACCAATTTGGCTCAGTGGATAGAGCGTCGGCTTGCGGACTGAAAGGTCCCAGGTTCGATTCCTGTTGGGGGCATGTACCTTGCTTGCGGGCACATCTCCACAGTGGGGTGTGCAGGAGGCGGCTGATCAATGTCTCTCTCTCATCGATGTTTCTGACTTTCTATCTCTCTCCCTTCCTCTCTGTAAAAAATCAATAAAATATATTAAAAAAAAGAAGTTTAAATTTAAAAAATTTGCCTCTCAAAAGAAATTTCAGTCATTGATATTGGGCTCTTTTGACTAATGAGTTTGCCGACCACTACCTTAAGTGAACCATGTTTATGATATTTCTTCTCAATAATCTATACTGTTTTAACCCTTAATTACTGTCAAGTGAATAATTTGTTTTCTACAATTTTCTCTCTTTATCATGGTGGATCAGACAATACATAAAAGTATAAACAGGAGATTGTAATATTGTTGAAAATGATTTTAGAGAATGATCTAGCCTCTTCACAACTCATTAGTTTGTACAGTTTTCAGCTATACAGTGGTACTTCGAGATACGAGTGCCCTAACATACGAGATTTTTGAGATATGAGCTATCGAGCGAGCTATTTTTGCTTTGAAATACGAGCAACATTTGAGATAGGAGTAATCGCGCAGATTGGCCAATGCACAGGACCCACCAGTTTACCGAGACTCAAGCGTCTCATAGTTACAGAAAGAATTAAACTCATATCTCGAGGTACCACTGTACTTTACCTCTATAGACACCATTACAGTTACCATTATTAAAAATGCTTTGTTCATGTGGCTGTAGGGCAGTTTGTAGTGAATAGCTGGTCTGAAGCACACATAGATATTTGAAAGAGTAAAGGTTTAAATACTAGTATCAAGGATTACCTCCCCTTTGCAACCCCAAATAGATCTCTGCCTTGGTAATTAAACAAAGAAATTTACTTTAACTGATCCTATACCTTCATTTTTCTGGAATTAGAAAATTCTCATTTCATTCTGAGTCAAAGATGCAGTTTCTCAACTATGGTAATCAATATATGTAAGTGTGCATGTAGGCTAGAAGGTGCAAAAAAACTAATATTCTTATTTCTATAATCATGGTTTGGCACAAGCATAAAGCTTCAGAAGTCCTGAGTGCTCAAAATTCCACTTCGTTGAATAAAGTAGCTCAAACTCTAGTAGAAAAATATAGATGTGTAGAAATTAAAACAATAGATTTGTTAGTTCTCAAAATATATTCCTTTAAATAATTTGTAATTAAATATCTTCTTATCTTACATCAAGAATTTCTTAATTTTCTTATAGCATTGAAATAAACTTTAATAAAATATTTTGTTGTTAGATATAAAGAAGCAACATCACTAATTACAATTTGTATGGACATAAAAATTTCCACCATGCTCAATGAAAGACCTTTCTTATCTTCAACAATATAGAAAAAGCCCAGAATTATGTTAAATGTAGTTTTGAACTGTACATGTGACATAATTGGCAATTTACAGAGACAGTGTGGTCTAGCTGATAGAACACCAGATGGTAAGGCATGGGACCTGGTATCTATTCCCAGTTGTATCACTGTTAGAGATTTGCAAGGGATTTCTCTCTCTGTCTGTCTTATGTCAAAGTGCTCACAATACCAACCCTCACTTTTCTCCACAGGTCTGACATAAGTTTGCCCATAAATCAGGTAGTGGATCTTAGAATAATATTAATAAATTAAAAAATGTTTTAGTGTCCGAGTGTTATCTGAAGCTACCACTCACTCTCTTTGAGCTCCAAACAGGTTTTTTTTTTTTTTTACCACAACAGGTGGTTATTGTGATTATTGACAAGCTTGGTCATGGTAACATTGGCTCAGGCTTGAAAATAGTTCTCAAAACTCTTTAGTCTTCAAATTTATCTCATTCCCTTACATTGTACTATTTTTCTATCATCTTTCTAACTCAGTTCCTTTCTTTACTTACAATATGTTCCTTCAAGATTGCAATCAGTGGAAGGAAGGTTTCTTTACTTTGCAATCAATACTAAACTTACTAAGTTTTGCTAAGTACAAGACACTGTGCTGATACCATAGGGAATATACAAAGGAAGTATAATATACGCTCTTCTGAGAAAGTATACAGTCCAATTGAGAGGCATATCTAACACACATGAAGTGTTTAGATTAATGACCTGATATCAAATATAAAATATGAGATGAGTCATAAAAGCAAAATTAGTATGGACTAAAACGAAGGCTTTATGAAGTAGTGGAATTTTATCTAGTTACAGTTAATAGGATTTGGATTTAAAAAAGAGCAGAATGAGGACCATTCTGAAAGGGCGATATTGGAAGTAAATTTAGGATGGAAGGAATGGGGATGCTAACATGATTGTGTGAAGAGTCAATATTAAGGTCAGAGGGAAGTAGATTGCACATAGATATTATAACTCCATTATAGAATGCCTAGTTAAGTGTGGAGAGGCTTATATTTAGAAATTCCAAGAAATTAGAAGCTTTTGGAACTTTTAAAAAGAAAATGTCCTCTTAAAAGAATAGACTTGAGTAAATTAGCCTTATGGAAGCCCAAATGTAAGGAGACCCAGCACAAGGGAAATGGAAAAAAGAAAATAGTGAACATTTTTAAAACAAGAAATGACCCTATCATTAGGACTGTATTCAAATAAAATGGTGCCAAAAAAAGTGGACATAAGTGCCAAGAATTCCAAGGTAAGACGGGTAGCCATTCCCATGATGTTTTAGATAGTGGTGTAAGGGATGAAGAACCAAACTGGTAAGTTTGGTGAGAAAATTTGATCATTGGTGTAATCACAGAGGAGCACTCCAAGGAAGTGTTCATCTGAGGAATAGCACTAGGTGATGGTCTAGTGGGGAGCCATGCAAGTGTACAGCTACCAATATAGAGTGGACAGAGATTTGCAGGGTCATGAGACTGAAGAATCCCACCAATGTGAAGTCAGTAGGAGCAAAGACAGGCAATGATTCATGTCTTTCCTTGAGCATGGGTTCCTAAAAAAAGCAAACCAGAATGGAAAAGAATGAAGAAAAATCTGGTTGAAATTCTCTTAATCTAATACTTGATTCTTATAAAATTACCATCTTGATTTTACTGAGACCCTTTTAATTTTCTTTAGATCTTTTTCACAGGAGACATATATTGAGAACACTGGCTGAGCTGATACATATATATCTATATGTAGATATACATATCTATAGATATATCTATATCAATATCTATATACTAGAGGCCCAGTGCATGAAAATTCATGCACTAGAAGGGGGATCCCTCAGCCCGGCCTGCCCCCTCTCACAGTCTGGGAGCCCTCAGGTGTGGGAGATGACCCAGCAATCAGGGGAAGGCAATGCCCCCATCACACCTCTGCTGCTGCCACTGCCAGCAGTGCAAGCCTTGGCTGGCCCTGGTTACCTGAGCCTTGGGCAGGCCTGGGTTGCTGGGCAGCCACCATCCCAGGCTTGCCTGCACCTCATGCTGGCCCTGAGTGGCTGGGGAGCTGAGGAGTCTGGGGGATCCAAAGACAGGCACGCAGAGCGGGCCTGGACATGCCACTCACCTGCCATCCCAACAGGGTTGAGGGGACTGGGCACTGCCATCTTGTGGCTGTGGGCACTGCCATCTTTGAGGGCATGGCAGTCAATTAGCATATTTCCTCTTTATTGGCTATGGGTTCCTTCATCTTTGTGAGGTTGTGATGGTCAGTTAGCATATTTCCTCTTTATTAGATAGGATTGTTACAAGAATCAGTGAATAGAGTTAAAATTAGAAAATTTAATAAGGCTGGGTAACAGCCATCCACCCACCCATTCACCCTGCTTCATTTATTCACAAAGCAGTTGTTACAGTCCATAAATATAAACAAGAGAAGCATGGTCCTATTCTCGTGGAGCTGAAATTATATTGGAATAGTTTTACAAAAGGTTAAGTGAAGATTGCTATAAGAATCTGTCACCAGAAGTTGTACTAGCCCATGGTTTTAGGAAGGGTTCCAGGGAAAAATACTTTTACTTATTATTAGTGAAGGAGGCTGGTATAAGGACAGCAACATAAATAGCATATAGAGAGAAATCTGGAGTTATTCTGTGCTGCATTTCAGGATGTCAGTACAAAATCACTGCTGCTTACTCTTCATTAAATGCACATCTGTGCATGTACATTAGTCTCTGTAGGCAAATGACTTCAGTGGAGAGCACCGTAGGACATCTTGGAGAATCAATGTGATATAAGGCAACTTCCCAAAGGATAGTTACTTAACTACAGCAAAAGCATAGATTCCAGAAGATACAGTAGAGTATCACTGGAGATCCACAACCCAGGAAAATGTTCACTGAAAGCTTCTGGAGGAATAGGACTGGGAATAGACCCACTGAATAGGACACTCTGCCTCTTTCTTAAGTCCTAGGATGCTAGATCAGTGAAGCTGTGCAAGGAGGCAGAATGATGGTTACCAAGTTTTGTTCTAGACATGTGATTGAACCTGAATTAGCAGAAAACTATTAAACATGAATACTTTCCCTTTTTTTATTTTAAGGAGTACTACGTCTATACTTTTTATTTACTTAAATATTTTTGACCACCAAAATTATATTGAAAGTAGAAACAATATCATAAACTATTAATAGTCAATATTTATACAAATCTTTATGTATATATGTGTGTGTTTTAGACATTTCCATATTTGGGATAATGCTATTAATACTGTTTTACATTTTCTTGATTGTATTTTGGCAATCATAATTGAGGAAGTGACAAATATAGTATGTTAAAAACCTGCCATTTGAATCCTTTTTAGAGAATTTACTTCTATTGGGAAAATACCTTAAGGAACCACTTGTATAGAACACAAGAAACAGAAAGTATGGTGCTAAAAGGAATTAAGAAATTGTTAGCTATATTTGGCAAAAAAATGATAGAAAGTATTATTGTTTTGTGAAATGCAAAAAGAAAAAGGCAGAATTAAAAGAATTAAGAGGTAAGAGAACTCAAAGAGCTGGCAGGAAATGAGGGCTACGTAAAGAAAACAGCTAAGGAAAATTCTCCAGTGATGTGGTAGCCTATTGGAATGTATGCCTATTATTTTGTTTAGGGATATATAACTTGGTCATCTAATTTTCTGTAAGATCTTTCATGCTTCAAAATACCTTGAGAGAGTGATTTTATTTTATTTTTTTATTTTTTGGAAGGAACTGAGGAAACAGATAAGTTGTATATGTGAGTGAACATTGTAAAGAAAAGAGTCAGCTGGGAATCCAGGTGCGGAGGTGACAAACCACCTGAGTGACCCAGAAATTTTCATGCATTTGCTGGATTTGGGGCTATCACAAGATATGCACTAGGGAGTTCCAGCCTCAGTGTGGTGCCCATGAATCTCACACACATTTGGATTAGGTTTATTTACCTAAAGAATTATGTATGTCATTGAAATATTTATAGTTATTAAAATTTATGATATCCTTTAATAATTTTAAAACATTCCATGTGTCATGGTATGTCCTTGTCTATATTTGTGTTTTCTATCTTTTTTACTCATGTTTAAACTTATCTTCAAAAAGGCCAATATCTTGGCCAATTCTGTTTATATTCTGTTTATAATTTATTAATTTATCACTATATCTTTATCATTTAGGCATACATTGATTTTTAAAATTTTAAGGCATATTAAAATATATAGAGAATAAAATAATCTACCCATCTAACTTAAGAAATAATATATTACATATTCAATTGAAATCTCTGTTTTGCTACTCTTATTCCATTTTCTTCCTTTTTCCCAGAGGTATCCACATCCTGAATGTGGTCTTTAACATCACCATGCTGTTTTTTAAATTTTATTACCTATACCTTTATCCACAAATCAATGATAAAAGTCTCTTCTTCTGCCAAGCTAATGTGTGTGTGTGTGTGTGTATGTGTGTGTATGTGTATGTGTGTGTGTGCATGCGTGCTCACAGGCAAAGAGAAAGGAGGGAGGAAGATGTGTACAATATTAATTCTCTATATATTTAGGAGTGAAATTGATAAATCATGGGATACTTGTATCTTCAATCTAAGTCACCATGTTTCTCTCAAAGGTGATAATACTGACTTGCCCTTACAACTGCAGAGAATCAGAATTCCCATGTTCCATATCTTTGCAATATTGTTGTCAAGCTTCTCAGTTTTTTCCCATGTGATTTTGCCTTTTTTTAAATAACATTTTGCATTCCTACGATTATTAGTGAAATAGCATATATGTTCATGTTTATTGTATGTTCAACTGTTATTTTCTTGAATTCAAAAAAGTTTTTTTTTTCTATTTTCTATTGGTTTGTTTTCTAATATTGTTTTTGAGAGAGCTTTAAATTCCTGGATTATACTTCTTTTGAATTGGTTATATCTTCTAAAAAACAGCTTTTTAAGGTCTGTTGTTTGTCTTCTGATTTTTGAAAAATAGTGCTTTGTGATGTATGTAATTTTAATATGAATATAATCAGAGTTCTCATTTTGTGCCTATAAAAGTACTCTCTGTGTGAAACACTCTGTCTTCCAAGGTCATAAAGATATTTTCTGGTATTTTAGTCTTCTTTTCTTGTAACTTGTTTTATGGAATATATAAATTATTTATTTTCCTTGAGAGTAGTTCTATACTACTTAATCAAAAAATTAGATTTGTATTTTTTTCTTTAAAGCACATTGTCTACATCCCATTAGTTCATATATACAATGTTGTCATTTTTCCTTAAATATGCTGTACATACAACTTTTAATTCTTACTTATTTCTGCAATTATTTAGTAAAACTAGAGGCCCGGTGCACGAAATTCATGCATGGGGATTGTGTCCCTCAGCCCAGCCTGCACCTCTACAGTCTAAGATCCCTCTCATAATCCAGGACTTCTGGCTTCTAACCACTTACCTGCCTGTCTGATTGCCCCTAACCACTTCTGCCTGCCAGCCTGATTACCCTCTAACCACTCCCCTGTCAGCCTTATTGATGCCTAACTGCTCCCCTGCTGGCCAGATTGCCCCTAACTGCCCTTCCCTGATGGCTTGATAACCCCAAACTTCCCTCCCCTGCAGGTCTGGTTCCTCCCAACTACCCTCACTTATAGGCCTGGTCACCCTTAACTGCCCTCACCTACAGGCCTGATCGTTCCCAACTGCCCTACCCTGCATGCCAGGTTTCCCCTAACTGCCCTCCTCTGCTGGCCCATCACCCTAAATGCCTTCCCCTGCAGGCCTAGTCCCCCCTAGCTGCCCTCCCTTGCAGGCCTGGGTCTCCTCAACTGTCCTTGCCTGCAGGCTAGGTTGCTCCCAACTGCTCTCCTCTGCTGGTCATCTTGTGGTGGTCATCTTGTGTCTACATGGGGGTGGCCATCTTTGACCACTTAAGGGCAGCTATCTTGTGTGTTGGAATGATGGTCAACTTGCATATTATCCTATTAGATAGGATGACTTTATTTTAAATGCTACCTATTTGTTTTATTTAAAAATGTCATCAGGTTCTATCTATTGACTATTACCTATTTTTTTCTGCTACAAAATATGTCATTCTTATCTATGGACTCCTTTACCTCAAGAAATTTCCTTTTAACTTGCTCTGAAATTTTTGGTCTAGTCATGTTTACCAGTGATCTGTATGTTGAATCTTAATATTGTTACCTTTTAACTACAGTTTTCTCTCCCATCTGGTCTCTGTAGTTATTCTATGCATTTTGGGAGAGCTTTTCTAGTTTGCCTTTTACTAGATTAATTTATTTTTCTATAGTATCACTTCTGCCTTATTCTAAATTTGATTTTAATTTTTGTGATAATATTTTATTGATGTTCTTAAAATATTTTCATATTTAATAAATATTTTTACATTAATTATGGTCTTATCCCATATTTTCTCTTTTTTTTAATAGCATACAAATTTCCCTATTATATAAGGGTCGAAGCTCAAATCCCATTCAAGATTGTTATCTATCCAGCATTCTGTCATGTTATATTCCAAGGAGATCTAGAACATACCAGCCATAAAAATTGGAAAAATTATAAAACATCATTCTGATCCACTATATTATTTAATGCTAATTAAACCAGAAAAAATAAAAGTTGTCAAGTATTTGAGAAGCTTTACATAGGCACTGCACATAGAAAAGGTATACCCTGTGAAGATTAAGAAAACTACCACATCAGTACAATATTTAGGAAGTCCAATGATCTGTGAAACACCAGGATATGACTTCAAAGGAAAAGGGAAAATTGTAGCATCTTATATGCTTTATCACATGGAAGAACGTATAATGGCTGGTATATATCTTCAGGTTTTAGAAGCAGCATAATCTACCTCTAGTAATATTGTTCAACATATATGAGATGTAATGAAAGCTTACCAGCTTTAAGTAGGACGCCGAGCTGGAAAGGATTCTTTAGCAGGACTCTGGAAGCAAATGTCCTAGCCATTTTAGCCTATGCCCTAGCAGATATAATAAAATAGGAGATAAATGGTGTGAGAAAAGGTGTAGAGTAAAAGTATGAGTATGCCCTCTTAACATCACTCCCAGGAACCCATTTTGGCAATTTGGATGTCCCATTTCTCCTCAATTCTAGATGCTGCACATATAAAAACTCTGGTTTCCAAAAGAGAATACAGCTACTAGGCAATATGCAAAAGTCCCATTTAACTTTATTTTTTTAATTAAATCTTTATTATTCAGATTATTACATTCGTTTCTCTTTTTTCCCCTCCATAGCACCCCTCCACCCAGCTCCCACCCCTCCCTCGGCCCTTAGCTCCATCCCATTGATCTCATCCATAGGTGTATGATTTTTGTCCAGTCTCTCCCTATACATCCCTCACCCCTTTCCCCCTGAGAATTATCAGTCCACTCCCTTTCTGTGCTCCTGATTCTATTATATTCACCAGTTTATTCTGTTGATCAAATTTTTAATTCATTTAATTTTTAGATTCACTTGTTGATAGATATGTATTTGTTGTTCATAATTTTTTGGCTTTTACTTTTTTCTTCTTCCTCTTCTAAAAGAGTACCTTTCAGCATTTCATATAATACTGGTTTGGAGCTGATGAACTCCATTAGCTTTTTCTTATCTGTGAAGCTCTTTATCTGCCCTTCAATTCTGAATGTTAGCTTTGCTGGATAGATTATTCTTGGTTGTAGGTTCTTGCTATTCATCATGTTGAATATTTCTTGCCACTCCCGTCTGGCCTGCATCGTTTCTGTTGAGAAATCAGCTGACAGTCGTATGGGTGCTCCCTTATAGGTAATCAACTGTTTTTCTCTTGCTGCTTTTAATATTCTCCCTTTGTCTTTTGCTCTTGGTATTTTAATTATGATGTGTCTTGGTGTGGTCCTCTTTGGATTCCTTTTATATGGGGTTCTGTGTGCTTCCTGGACTTGTAAGTCTATTTCTTTTACCAGATGTGGGAAGTTTTCAGTCATTATTTCTTTAAATAGGTTTTCAGTATCTTGCTCTCTCTCTTCTTCTGGCACCCCCACAATTCTGATGTTGGTACGCTTGAAGCTGTCCCAGAGTCTCCTTACATTATCTTCACATTTTTGGATTCTTTTCTCTTCTTGATTTTCCAGTTGAGTGTTTCTGCTTCTTTATATTTCAAATTTTTGACTTGATTCTTGCCTTTCTCTAGTCTGCTGTTAGGACTCTATATAATATTTTTTATTTCAGTCAGTGTATGTTTAATTTTTATTTGGTCCTAAATCATCTTTAGTTGTACCTTTTCCATCTCTAGTTGGCTCTTTTGCATCTCTAGTTGGCTCTTTTGCATCTCTAGTTCGTCCTTTTTCATCTCCTCTTGGCTCTCGCTAAGTTTATCTAACTTTTCTAGCATATTCTTGAAAAACCTTATAAGTGTGGTTTTGAACTCTATATCCAGTCGTTTTTTCCCCTCCATTTCTTTTGTTTGTGATCCCTTTCCTTGTCTCCACATTTTCACTATGTCGGGGAAACTTCTGTGTTGAATTCAGCCTTACGATACCAGACTTGCAAAACCGAAGAAGCCTCTGTTGAGCTTGGGATGGGTGGAGTCTCAGGGCTTAAGGGACCGCCTTGCCTTCCAGTCGGCCCCACCCTCCATGGCCCCTATGTCTCATGTGACTGGGTAATCGCTGGAGCGGTCCTTGTGCTAGTGCACCAGCAGTGCCTCTAGACCGCTGCCTTTCTAGCTCCCCTGCGCACCAGGACCACACGAGTCTAGGTCTCCAGGGTTTCACCCGAAACAGGGGCCCAGTGGACTCAGAAGTGGTACAGTTGGGAGGGTCTGTCTCCCGCCCACTCACGAAGGCCATCGGCACAATCAGCAATCTGTCCTCTGTGCACCGTGCGTGTGCGCAACCAGCCCTCCGATCTTTTGCAACTCCCCTAAATTTCCGTGCACCTCTCCCTTTTCACAGTCCAAACTCCCCCCGTATGAGTTTCGCTGGATCTGGGGTTTAGTGTCGTAAGATAAGTAGTTCAATGCCGTTGGGAGTCTCCGTTTCCCTCCTGCCAGAGTAAGCCAGCCAGGTACTCAGGCACCCGCTCTCTCAGCTTGCGCGTCTCCGTACCTCAGCTTTTTGCAGCTCCTCTGGGTTTCTGTGAGCCCCTCTCTTTCCTTCTAGCTGTAGAACTTACACTCGTCCAGCTTTCCTGTGGTTCTGGATGATGTCCGTTCTGTCTTTTAGTTGTAGTTTTGAAATTGTTGTGCGAGGCAACAGTGTAGGTGTTTACCTATGCTGCCATCTTGGATTCTCTAACTTTAAATTGCAGCTTAAAGCCCCTATTGTAAAGAGATCATAGCCAAAATTAAGTCACCATTATTGGAAGGAGTAATTGACCCTGACCATCAGGAAAAAGTAGAAATCCTGGGACATAATGGGGGAAGAATAGAATATGATTTATACCCAACTAATTTATTTGGATATTTCTACTTATTCTCATGCAATTTTTATGATTCCTGGACAAATGTATGCCACAACCTGAAAAAGGCATTGATTAGGGGTTCAGATCCCTAAGGCATGAGGGTCTGTGTCAGAAACACCTGGAATGAAAGATGCTAGCTGAGGATGAGGGGAATCCAGAATATATTAATATGGTAGACAAAGTTGATGAGTAACTGTTGTGGCTGCAATAGCTCAGGTGTTAAGAGGCTATAGATTGTTGCATGCAGCTGTTTAGAAATGTCTCCTAAGACAAGAGTCCCACTAGGAATCCTTGAGGTGCTTCTCCTTGAATTTACATAAAGAAACGAATCTGAGCATCCCAAGGGGTGGTCATAGATGCTCTAATGCACCACCTAGATCTTCCTTCAGTACTGAAGGCCATAACTCTCCTGATTCTGGGGATGCTTCCATATCCCAGTAGCTAGCTTCTGCAGGAATTGCACTGTTCTAAAGAGGCACCTTACCAAGTGCCAACTTCCCCAACTTCCTGGGAGAAGTTGGCATCCACTAAATGGTTTGTACTGTGGTGTAGAGGCCCAGTTGCCTCTCTAAAGCTGAGGAAACTTTGAAGGTCCATCCAGCTTGAGGGATGTGTATTGGTTTATTGGAGAACTTTGTTGAGACTGAGACATAATCCAAATTCTCCTTTTATCCCATCTTGCATGCTTTTATTTTCACAGAGATTGATCTGTAAGCAGTTTCTAATCAACTTTCTGCACATTAATCTCTATATTAGAGTCTACTTCCCTAGTAAGGTGATGTGCAGCATGAACCTAGCAGTCTTTTTTTTTTTAATCACATATACTAGAGGACTGCTGCATGAAATTTATGCACAGGGGTGGTGGTAGGGGAGTCATTTAGCTCAGTCTGCACCCTCTCTGATTGGGACCCCTCAGGGGATGTCCAAGTGCCTCTCACAATCTGGGACTGCTGGCTCCTAACTGCTTGTCTGTCTGCCTGCCTGATCGATCTTAACTGCTTCTGTCTCATCCCTGAACCTGGGATTTAGGATTCCCACCTCCACTGGCTACAGATACACAGGACCCAGGCCAGCTTTGCCCAGGCTGGCCACATCTGCAGAGGACCATAGGTGGGTGGCATTGCACAGGCTGCAGATGCAGGCACCTGGGACCACGGGGCAGGCAGCTTCTCCCTCTCCCAGGCTGTAGCCACAACTGCTGGCATCTGGAACTACGGGATGGATGGCTTGTCCTGGGCCAGGCTTTGTCAGGAAGGACTTCCAGAAGGCTGTCTGGAAGACATCTAGTCTAATTAGCATATTACCCTTTTATTAGTATATATTTAAATTCATCTATATGCATACATATATTTATATACTTACATATATTTTTTATTTGAACACAATTATGCGCCTAGCATTATGGTAAAGGTAAGGAAGTATAACAAAAACATTAAAACATGGACCCTACTTATAAAAAATTTAGTGTCAATTCAGGGAAATACTGCATATGCATAGAGAATAAGCTAATCTTCTATCCTATATAATAAAAGCCTAAGATGCTAAGTGTCCAGTTATCTGGTTGGCTATTCAACCAATTAAAGCATAATATGCTAATGATATGCTAAGGCCATTCAAATGCTTGCTACGACATGTACTGACCACCAGGCAGCAGACACTCTGACCTGTAGGTTAACTTACTGCTGGGATCTGGCTAATCATGACTGAGCAAGATGGCCGGACCTGCCCTGGAGCCCTCCTGCATCTCTCCTCAGTGGGGTCCCTCGGCCTGGCATGTGTCCTCTCACAATCTGGGACTGCTCTGGGGATGTTGGAGAGCCAGTATTGGCCTGATCCCGCAGGCCAGGGACGCTAATGGTGCACAGATTCATGCACAGGGCTTCTAGTACAGTGTTTCTCAACCTGTGGGTCGTGACCTGTTTTCTGATGGTCTTAGGCTCTACAGCAGTGACCCACAGGTTGAGAACCACTAGCAGGGTCGCTTAAGACCATCAGAAAACACAGATATTTATGATTCACCACAACACGAGGAACTGTATTAAATGGTTGCAGCATTAGGAAGGTTGAGAACCACTGTTTTAGTGTGTGTGTGTGTGTGTGTGTATGTGTGTGTGTGTGTGTGTGTATAGCTAATATGCAGTGTCTTCTCAGGGAGTTTGACCAGGAGACCGGGAGTTTGATTGCTAGGTATAATGTGTGCTGACCACCAGGGGGTGGCGTGGAATGAAGGAAGGCCCAGGCTGGCAGCCAGGAGCTGAGAAAGGAAGGCCCCAATCAACCCTGATCCCCGGCCAGGCCTAAGGACCCTACCCATGCACGAATTTCGTGCACCAGGCCTCAAGTGTTATATAAAATAACATCGAGTTCTGGAAATAATGTGATCAGGGTCTCAGACCTCCCAGGAATGGGTCACATTTAAATCTACTGGAAGGGTCTGGGTCACATTTAAATCTATTGGAATACTTGAGACACTGCTTGGTAAAGGCAAATAGTGTGTTGGACTGCATATGCTAAATTGCTAATTGCATAGAAAAATAGCTGAGCAAAAACTATTATCTTTTTTACTGAAAATATATGGGCTACTATGAAGTTACCTTAGTGGGGCCTGCAGTTGTCACCAGCTATTTGTAACTGTGTGGTTGAGTCTGTTCATTTTAGCAAGCTCATCTTGACACTTACCCTCCTTCACACTTTGCAAAATAATCCATCTTATCCAGCCTGCCTTTATCAGTTAAAAAAATAAAATAAAAGCTGATATTTCAACTCTCCATTTCCTGATTTCATAATTGGTTCCAACTCCTGACTGGGTGGGGGTGGCAATTATTGACTCCTTGTGATTCTAATCTCAGTTGACTTTTGAGAAAGTGATCCAGTTAATAAGTATGTGATCATAAGTGAGTAAAATGGATTTTTTTTTTCAAATTAGATGTGGGTAAGCACTCCTATTCATCTAGGATGTATCTTGTTTGAAAACATATTTGTTTAACTTATGGAATATTTGTGATCTTCAAATTTCAAGGTTAGGCCTATAATAGTGGGATGATTTTAGGAATAGGTATTTGGATCCAACTACAATCTTTATTTTTTTCTTTAAACATATTTTTTATTTATTTTTAGAGAGAGAGGCAGGGAGAAGGATAGAGAGATAGAAACATCGATGAGAGGGGAAGTGTCATTGATTGGCTGCCTTCTGCATAGTCCCCATTGGGAACTGAAACTACAATCCAGGCATGTTTCCTGACTGGGAATCAAACCTGTGACATCTTGGTTCAGTCAACTGCTGAGCCAAACCAGTTGGGCCAGCTACAATCTTGAAGATCAATTCTTAAACATTATAAGGAAGGAATTTCACTTATTTTTTCATTTTTTGTATTTCATTGATGGGATTATTTTCCTTCTGTCTTTCACTTATACACAATATAGAATTTGAACTAGTTTGTGTACATATGGAACATCTGTTAACGCATTCATTAACTAAAACCTTCTTTGTTGATTTATTGCTATATATTTTTTAAATATAAAGACTATGAAATATTCTGAGTTGTGATGAAAGTACCAAGAAAAATATCCTCAACAGGAACTGTAAAAATATTAAACAAAAACAACAAAAATTCTCTTCTACTGAGGTCAGTGAGGATCACTATTTAAAGTAATAATTAGGATAAATTAAACATGAGTATTAATAATGGTTTTATACATTGTATTTCTTCCTAAAATGAGACCATACCACATTATACTGTTAATTATAGTATCAGTTGGGGTTTAATCCAGAAAGCAGAGTTATTTATGAGTGATACTGAAGTAATAAATTTATTCAAGAGGCTAGGTCATAATTGTGGAAAATATCTACGGAAAACTATTGCTGCTGTTCTGAGGTAGTTATAGGTCATCAGGACTGGCAGTTGGGAAGAAATGCTGCACCTGAATTAGAGTACAGCAAGGACCCACTGGGACCTGCAAGGAAGAAATGGAACACACATCTGTCTTTTACCATCTCAATCCTAAATGACCTAGGTGACCTGAAGAAGTAGACAACACACTTTCCTGCAGACTTGCACATGCTCCTCACCCAGGACTTGGAGAAGCCAAAGGAGGATATCCACAAACCCAGCTGCTGTCTTCTGCCAAGATGGGCCAACAAGGCCAGGGATGCCTGGCACCCTACATCACCTACATCCATAGTCGGCAAACTACGAGCCACATGCGGCTCTTTGGCCCCTTGAGTGTGGCTCTTCCACAAAACACCAAGGCCTGGGTGAGTCTATTTTGAAGATGTGGCATTAGAAGAAGTTTAAGTTTAAGAAATTTGGCTCTCAAGAGAAACTGAAATTGTTGTACTGTTGATGTTTGGCTCTGTTGACTAATGAGTTTGCTCACCGCTGACCTATATCATGCTTCAGAGTCTACTGACTGCTGTTTCCTTTCCACCTTCCAAATCTTGTACAAATTATTCTGTGGCCAGTCATAATATGGAGCCATAGAGGCAAAAGCATCCTAAAAATATATTTCCAGCTTAGTTAAGTTTTAACTGAACACAAAACCCACTCCTTGTCAATTTGGTATCCCTACATACCTATTTTAAGTTTGTTTGACTCCCACGCTTTATTAGCTGTTAAATGAGTTCCTCGCTCAGAAGTAATGCTATGTGGATTGCCATGATAGTGAATAAAGTATATACAGATTATATGTTTTAGTGGAACAAATATATACAGTGAAGAAAAATCCATATCTTGATCAAGTGTCTGTTCGAGTAAGGACAAGTACTGTGCCTTCTATCATGGAAATAGTCCAATATAATCAACCTGTACATATAGCTGGCTGATCTCTCTGGAGAATAGTGGTGCCAGAAGATATTGTAAGCTTTTTGATAAATCAGATCCCAAAATGTTTTCATTTATGACCAGAGGGAACTCATCCCTATGGTTGATAAGGAGGAGATCATATAACAGGAGTATGGGCCATGAGCATCTGGGCAACTTGCTTTTGAAACTTACTTATGCCTTTATGATCTGTTCAGATTAGATATTAAGTCACTTGATAAAGGAATGCTGCTGTACATATCCAACTTCATGCTTTGATGGTCAAACAACATCCGGTTTATGCTGAGTACCTCAGGGAACATGACAAATTGATGACCTCTTGGTCTAGCTTTTCATCTCTATTGGTACCCAGTAGCAGACCCAAAATTGGTTATTAAAAGGAACATTTATGTTTCCATAATATGAAATAGACTTATTCAAAAATTCTAAAGGTCTGCACAGTCATTCACCTATGAATTCCTAGTAGTAACTCTCAACATCCCCCATCCTACAAAGACACTGTAAGCACTGAAAGATGATCTAGGTTGTATGGCCTAAGTGGAAGGGCAGGATGTATATTAGCCTGGGCCTGTTGCAGATATATGTCTGTTGTTTTAGGATTCATACAAAACTAGCATCCTTTTGAAGTAATTTGCTAAATGAATATAGGAAGCGTGTATAAATGAAACATATACCTCCAATATCTAAAGAGATCTCATTATGCATTGAGTCTGTATTTATTAGTATAAACATAAGATGTAGCAACTTTTTGTTAAGTTTTGAAAATATATTACACTAAGCTTCAGACAATGTTTTCCTAGATATATCTAGGGATAGCAGGCCCTAACTTTTATAGGATTTCTCACTTCCTGGTATGCATCTATCTTACCCTATCGCCTTGAGGCAGGATAGTGAAGCTATAACTCTGGCCAATTATACTAAAAGCAAACTGCTCTTGAGATCTTTGATTAAAGTCATAGAAGATAAAGGATTTTTTTCAGAATAATAGTTACATACCTGCTGGTGAGTTTTGAAATAGCAGCTGGAATAGCTGACACTATCTGATTTTGTGGATACCCACTGCATATTGCAAAATACAGCTATCTTCTTCATTAGCCAAATAGGCAAATGAATGGGGATGTGGTAGGAATCACCACCCCTGTACCTTTTAAGCCTTTGATATTGTCAAGAATTTTTATAATCACGGCATAAAGTTTTATTGTTTTGTTTTACATTGTTGGCAGAGTCACTTCCAGTGACTTCCAGTTCGCCTGACTTATAATATTAGTCTGGCTGCATGGTTTAGGGCAGTGGTCTGAAAACTCATTAGTCATCAAAGCCAAATATCAACAGTACAAGATTTGAAATTTCTTTTGAGAGCCAAATTTTTTAAACTGAAACTTCTTCAAAATAGACTCTCCCAGGTAGTGGTATTTTGTGGAAGAGCACACTCAAGGGGCCAAAGAGCTACAAGTGGCTTATAAGCCGCAGTTTGCTGACCATGGGGTTAGGGGGTTAACATGGGGTGTCTGATTGAATTAAGTATATTAGTTCACCTATATATTCATAATTCCAGCATAGGTTTGGGGACCCACAGGGCCACTGTGAGATAAATCTGACCAAAAGTGTTCACCTGACTGCAGCAGACATTTAATCTGACTGGTGGACCATTGCAGCATTCTGTGTCTCCAAGAATTAAGGTCAGTTCACAGCAAGTAGCCAACAGTTCCCAAAAAGTTTAGGTCGTTTCTTTTTCTGAAATGCACAGTCACCTTGAGAAATGGCCACAAATTCTATTTAGTTACTTATTTATTTATCAGAAGCCTAATGCATGAAATCGCATGGCCCCGCCCACTGCACACACCTTGCTGCACACACAGCCTCCTGGTGACTGGTCTTTGGTAGTTATGGCGTTACAACCCCTGGGTTTTTAGTATATAGAGTTATTTATTTATTTTAATTTTTACATGCAATAAACATTAATATTTCCAGAAAATTGATTTTAAGTGTATAATATTAATATTTCAAGGAAAAATACTAGAGGCATGGTGCACGAAATTTGTGTATGAGGGGCAGAGGGGAAGGTCTCCTCAGCCCAGACTTCACCCTCTCCAATCCAGGACCCCACAGGGGATATCTGACTGCCAGTTTAGTCTAAATCCATCAGCTGTGGGGTCCTAAATTTCTGACATCCCTCTCACAATCCTGGACTGCTGGCTTCTAACCACTCAACTTCCTACCTGTCTGATTGCCCCTAATTGCTCCACCTGTGAGCCTGATCAACCCTAACTGCTTCTGCCTGCTAGCCTGATCATCCCAGGCAGTCTATTGCTCAGTCATTTGGTTGTCCCTCAATAAATCCTTGCTGGCCTGGTCCCCCCATGCAGCCTGCTGCTCGGTTCTTTGGTCACCCCTCACCCTTCTGCTGGCCGGGTTGCCCCACACAGCCTGCTGCTCAGTCCTTTGGTAGCCCCTCACTAACCCCCCTGCTGGCAAAGTTTCCTCACTTTGTTCGGTCATTTGTTCAATTGCGATGGTCACTTAAGCTTTTATACTGATAGATTACATGCAATAAAAATTAATATTTCAAGAAAAAGGGATTTTAAACAATATTACCCAAACTGTATTAACATAATATCACAAAAGTTGTAGAATTAAAAATCTGCAAATAAAAGGATTACTTCTATTATATTCTAAAATATTCTTTTATCTGGCTCTATTTGGGTTCATCAGTTTATGGTGTTCATTCCACAAATGAGTAAAATCATGTGATATTTATCTTTTTCACTTAGTATAATGCTCTCCAGGTTCATATATGAATGGTAAGAGTTCCTTATTTTTTTACAGCAGTGTAGCATTCCATTGTGTAGACGTACCTCAGTTTTTTTATCTACTCATCTGCTGAAGGGCACTTAGATTGTTTCCAAAGCTTAGCTATTATAAATTGTGCTTCTATGAACATTGGGGTGCACACATCCTTTCTGATGGGTGTTTCTGATTTCTTGGGATATATTCCTAGAAGTGGGATTACTGGGTTAAATGAGAGTTCCATTTTTAATTTTTTGAGGAAAGTCTGTACTGTTTTCCACAGCAGTTTCACCAGTCTATATTCCCACCAGAAGTACAAGAGGGTTCCTTTTTTTGTGCATCCTTGCCAGCACTTATCATTTGTTAATTTGTTGATGAGAGCTATTCTGACAGGTGTGAGATGGTACCTCATTGTCCTTTTGATTTGCATTTCTCAAATGATTAGTGACTTTTAGTATGTTTTCATATGTCTCTTGTCCCTCCTTCTACCCTCTTTCAAAAGTATCTATTGAGGTTCTGTGCCCATTTTTGATTTTTTCTGTTTATCTTTTGTTAAATTGTATGAGTTCCCTATAAATGTTGGAGATTAAACCCTTATCTGAAATAGCATCAATAAATATGTTCTCCCATGCAGTGGACTCTCTTATTTTGTTGATGGTTTCTTTTGCTATGCAGAAACATTTTATTTTGATATAGTCCCATTTGTTTATTTTCTCTTTAGTTTCCATTGCCTTAGGAGCTGTAAAGATATTGCTATGACATATGTCTGATATTTTGCTGCCTATGGATTCTTCTAAGATTGTTATGGTTTCCATCTTATGTTTAACTTCTTTCTTTATTTTGAGTTTATTTTTGTGTATGGTGTAAATTGGTGGTCTAGTTTCATTATTTTGCATGTATCTGTCCAATTTTCCTAACACCATTTATTGAAGAGAGTGTCTTGACTCCATTGTATGTTCTTGCCTCCTTTCTCAAATATTAATTGAGCATAATGATTTGGGTTGATTTCTAGTTTGCTCTTCTCTTCCATTGGTCCATATGTCTGTCCTTATGCCAGTACCAGGCTGTTTTGAGAACAATGGCTTTGTATATAGCTTGATATCTGGTATTATTATCTCTCCAACTTTCTTCTTTCTTAGGATTGCTGCATCTATTCAGGGTCTTTTTTTATTCCAGATGTCTTTTTGGAGAGCTTGTTCTAGATCTGTGAAATATTCCATTATTTAATGGGGATTTCATTGAATTTATAGATTGCTTTGGGCAGTAAGGACATTTTAATGATTTTGATTCTTCTAATCCATGAACATAGTACATTCTTCCATTTGTTTATGTCTTCCTCTCTCTTTTTTTAATGTCTTACTGTTTTCCAAGTATAGGTATTTTACTTATTTAAGTTTATTCCTAGATATCTTAATTATTTTGTTGCAATGGCAAATGCAATTGTTTTTTTAGTTTCTCTTTCTGTGAGTTAATGTATTTAATAAAAGAGTAGTATGCAAATTGACCGTCACTCCACCACACAAGATGGCCATCCCCATGTAGAAACAAGATGGCTGCCACAAGATGGCAAGCAGGGGAAGGCAGTTGTGGTTGATCAGGCCAGCAGAGGAGGGCTGTTTGGAGGGACAGGCCTGCAGGGGAGGGCAGTTAGGGGTGACTGGGCTGGCAGAGGAGGACACTTGGGAGCGATCAGGTCTGCAGAAGCAGGCAGTTGGGAGGGATGAGGCCTCCAGGGGAGGGCAGTTGGGAGACATGAGGCCTGTAGGAGAGGGCAGTTGGGGGCAACCAGGCCTACAGGGGTGGGCAGTTGGAGACAACAAGGCCTGCAGGAAAGTGTAATAAAGGGAGACCTGGCTGGCAAGGGAGGGCAGTTAGGGGTTATCAGGCCAGCAGGGATGGGCATTTAGGGGCAATCAGGCTGGCAGGGGATCAGTTAGCTTTGATCAGGTTGGCAGGGAAGCAATTAGGGGCAATCAGGCAGGCAGGCAGGTGAGCAGTTGGGAACCAGCAGTCCCAGATTGTGGGAGTGATGTCTAACTCCCTCTATAGGCCTGATCCCACTGAGAGCAAGTGGACATCCCTTGAGGGGTCCCAGATTGGAGAGGGTGCAGGCTTGGCTGAGGAATACACCCCCTAACCCCATGCATAAATTTTCATGCACCAGGCCTTTAGTGTGTGTGTGTGTGTGTATGTGTGTGTGTGTGTGTGTGTGTAATATTTTAAGTGTCCAATCATCCAGCCAGTCTCTATGAAGCACAGTGACCACCAGGGTACAGATGCTCATTGCAGGGGCTGCTGTGATGCACACTGGTCATTTACAGAGAAGCAACACTGCAGACCTAATGCCCACAAAGCAATATCCAGCTTCCCCCAAGTGGGACACAGGCCCTGCCACCACCCTGGAGTGACAGCACACCAAATCACAGCCGACACTGCCAAGACCTCATGGCACAATATGTGGCCCATAGCTCAGCCTAGCCCAGAAATGGTGGCGGTGAGTGCAGGGTAATGATGTCACATAGCGAAACCCAGCTTCCTCTCCCTAGTGATACCCAACCTCCTTGCAAGTTCTTCATCCAAGGAACACAGCTTGCTTTATAGCCAGGTGGAAAAATTTTACACTTTAACCAAAAGTGTTTTCCTGTGCCTCATCTCATTCGATCCTCACAGAAGTCCTGGAGTAGGTAGATAGGAGACTTGGTGGAATCCTATTTTCTTTTCATTAGCTGGAAAATGGAGATTTAGAAAGTTTAGAAACTTGACCCAACTGTAAAGAAATAAGAAATGGTGGGCCTTTAAAATGACTTCAGGTTTTCTCACTGCACAGAATAAAGTCAAACACTGTTGCAGTTAACTATTTTTCCATTTGTTCTCCCTACATGATCTACAATAATAATCTGCTTCATGTTGATTTACTGCTGTGTTGCTGCCAATTATCTGAAAGAGAATTTGAGATGCTTCACTGGGATGGAAAATTTTTAGCTAAATCAGAAAGCAGGTCTAATTAAGCAAATTTATACACACACACACACATACACACACACACACCCACATATAGCTCTCATTGGCACCAATCACACATGTGTGTTTCAGTCTGTCGTTGTCAATCCTATTATAGAGAAAGGATGAATAGTGATATTAAAATATTTCTTCTAATGAATGTCTTTTCAATGTGCATGAATCCATGCATTGGGCCACTAGCTGGTATATAAAAAAGCCAAAGATTTCTGGGTGTTAATTTTGTGTCTTGCTACATTGCCAAATTCATTAAGTCTTATAGTTTTTTGATGGAGTCTTTGGAGTTTTCTATGTACAATATTATGTCATCTGTGAATAATGACAGTTTTATATCTTCTTTTCTAATTTGGATGTCTTTTATTTCTTCTTCATATCTGATCACTATGGTAGCACTTCCAGTACTTTGTTGAACAGGAGTGGTAAAAGTGGGCATCCTTGTCTTCTTCTGTCCTTAGGGGAAATGGTTTTAGTTTTTGCCCATTGAGCATAATGTTGGCTATAGGTTTGTCATATATGGCCTTTATCATGTTGAGATATGCTCCCTCTATTCCCACTTTGCTGAGAGTTTTTATAAAACATGGGTGTTGGATTTTGTCGAATACTTTTTCTGCATCTATTGATATGATCATGTGATTTTTGTCTTTCAATTTATTTATGTCATGTATCACGTTTATTGATTTGTGAATATTGTACCAGCTTTAAATCCTTGGAATAAATCCCACTTGATCATGGTGTGTGATATTTTAATATATTTCTGGATATGATTTGCCAATATTTTATTGAGGATTATAGCATCTATGTTCATCAGGGATATTGGTCTATAATTTTCTTTCTTTGTAGTGTCTTTATCTGATTTTGGAATAAGGATAATTCTGGTCTCATAAAAAGTTTGGAAGTGTTCCTTCCTCTTGGATTTTCTGAAATAGTTTGAGGAATATAGGTATTCTTTCTTCTTTGATTGTTTGATAAAACTCCCCAGGGAAGCAATCTGGACCTGGGCTTTTGTTTGTGGAGTTTTATTATTACTGTTTCTGTTTCATCAGTTGTTATTGGTCTATTCAAATTTTTATTCTTCCTGATTTAATTTTGGGAGATTTTATTTTTCTAGGAATTTGTCTCTTTCAACCACAATGTCCAGCTTGTTGGCATGTAGTTGTTCATAGTATTTTCTTAAAATCCTTTGTATTTTTCCTCCACTCTTGTTTCTGATTTTATTTATTTGGGCCCTCTCTTTTTGTTTCTTGATGAGTCTTGCTAATGGTTTATCAATTTTGTTAATCCTTTCAAAGAACCAGCTCTTGGTTTCATTGCTTTCTTTCAGTCTATATGTGTCTTTCAATCAGAAGTGAGTCTTTGTGTTATTTATTTCTCCTCTAATCTTTATTACTTCCTCCTGTCTACTTATTCTGGGATTTTCTTGTTGTTTCCTTTCTAGTTCTTTAACTTGTAGGGTTAAACAGTTTATTTCTGATTTTTCTTGTTTTTTGTGGTTTTTTTTTGTTTGTTTGTTTGTTTTTGAGGTATGCCTATAATGCTATGAACTTCCCTCTCAGGACTGCTTTTGTTGTGTCCTAGAGATGTTGTGTGTTAATTTTTATTTGTTTCCAGGAAGTTTTTGACTTATTTCTTGATCTTATTGGTAACCCATTTATTGATTAATAACATGCTATTTAGCCTCCATGTGTTTGAATGTTTTGGGGTGTTTTTATTGTAGTTGATTTTTAATTTAATTCCACTGTGATCTGAGAAGATACTTGATATGATTTCAGTCTTCTTGAACTTATAGATACTTGTTTTGTGTCCTAACATATGGTCTATCTTTGTGAATGATCCATGTGCACTTGAGAAGAATGTATATTCTGCTGCATTGGAGTGAAATGTTCTATAAATGTCAATTAAATCCACCTGATCCAGTGTGTCCTTTAGAGTCTCTGTTTCCTTGTTAAGTTTTGTCTGGAAGAGCTATCCAATGAAGTCAGAGGGATGTTAGAGTCCCCTATGACTTTATTGTTGTTGATCTCTAATCTGTTAAAGTCCTCTAGAAGTTATAGTGTGTGTGTGTGTGTGTGTGTGTGTGTGTGTGTGTGTGTGTGTGTGTATTTGTTTACTAGGGTTATACCTCTTGTTGGATTAATCTCTTAGATGGCCTCAGGGCAAGGTGTTTTTCTAATAGGGTGTGTCAACTCTCTTCCCCCCAGGCAAGACAGTGGCTATGTGGGAAGATATTCTTTTCTGCCTGATGAAATGACTCAGCCAAGGAAACTCAGCTTGTCTGCTTTCTGGGCTCCATCCCCTTAGTTTCTAGTCTTGGCTTCTGCCCTCATAGCTTCAGTGCACTTCACCCTCTCTCTGCCAGATCACTGGGTGGGTTGGTCCATAGGGAATTTTGTGCAGGGAATTTTGACACTTTAAGAGGGTGCCTGTATTACCAGCTTTTACTCTCTGGTAGACAGTGCCCTGCTGCTTTTCACAGCTAGATGTTATGTGGATATCCTCCTCAGTTTTGGTGCTCCCTGTTGGGTAGTCCAGCTTGGTGATTAGATCCCAGAGTTCTTAGTGGCAATTCCCCACAGCTGAGATATCTTCCAGGACTTCAGTTGCTGTCGGTGGGTGCTTGGCCAGCCCTTTCACACCTTTGCCCCCTCCTTTCCAGTTTCTAGGTGGTTTCCACTTTCAATCATATATTCAGTTCTTGGGTGTCATGGTTCTTGATTATTCTATCCACTGAGCCAAACCGGTCTCGGCAAGGATGTTTTTCTTGTATTTTAGTTGTAATACCAGTTTGTTCCTGGGAGCATTCTGTGCTGCATCCCCTTACTCTGCCCTGGTCACAAATTCTTTTGGGGCAAAGCTTGATAAGAACATTTAGAGTTCAAATTTTTGGCTGTGAGACAGAATCTTTCCTCATGAATGAACTGACCTTTGCTTCATTCAAAGAGAGTCTAGGCTGTAAATTAGCTCAATGCTGAGAAGTGGTTGACAGTCACAACCACTAACCATTATAATGATTATAATTAGACTTCTATTCACCAGGAGCCTTATACATATCAAGTATTATTTTGAAGGCTCTCAACCTATTTCTGTGTTAAGGAAATAGTATTCACCAACCCACAACTTTTTGTGGACCAAACAATCTGATTTCTTGCCATGGAGTGCCTAAATTTTGTCCCTACTACTGCAGTATCCTGTCCCTGCTAAACTAAAGGAGTCTAGTTTGATTGCAGCAATTCCCACTGGACAACCTCCTGGCAGCTCCCTCACAAATGTATGCTGGAAAGCTTTAGTGATGAGGATGTTCTTTAAACATAGTGGGGAGCAAGTCCTCTGTAGCATTATAACCTTAGTTGGGTGCCATCTAGGTTCCAAGGAAATGCAATCATCTGTCTAACATGACTGTTAGCTAAAACTAACACATTGAATCTAGTATCTCTTTTAAGTACACTTATACCAAAATAAAAACCAGCCTAATATGTTTTCTTTTCACCCTTATCCATACAACTTAGGATGAAAATACCAAGAAAACATCCTCAACAAGAACTGTAAAAATATTAAACAAAACAAACAAAAATTATCTTCTACTGAAGTCAGTGAGGATCACTAATTAAAGTAATAATTAGATAAACATGAGTATTAATAATGATTTTATACATTGTAATTCTTCCCGTATATGTTCCCAGGCATGTTAGTATAAATTGGAAAAATCTTGCATTCATTTTTGTCTTATGAGCAGTAATGCTGTTTGCTTGTTGCTATCAGAAGTCATTTTGTTCATCCTCCAGCTCTTGCCCAAGCTCCTCCTGCAGCTCTTTAAGTTCTGGATTAGTAACCATGGTTTGTGGCAAAGCTTCTTCAGCGGGTAACCCACATTGTCAACATCAATAGAATAATATCCTCCTTTGTGTTCCAGCCAGTTGAATAAATCTATATTCTTCCAAAATAAGACGCTTTTGAAAAAAATTATGATATGTGGGTCCCCATCTATGATTTTCTTTATCCTGTGACCAGATCAACTATTTTGGCTATTAATTTATTTAGAAAATGAACCTATTCAGGCAGAAAAAAAATTAGTTAAGTAAGGTGTGTTTTTTTTCAGTTTCACACCTAATGTTTTTTAATTACAGTTGACAATCAATATTATATTAGTTTCAGGTGTAAAACATTGTGGTTAGACATATATGTAACTTATGGAGTTATTCCCCCAGTAAGTTTAGTGCCCACTTTGCACCATGCATAGTTCATACAATATTATTGACTATGTTCCCTATGCTATATTTTATATCCTTGTGACTCTTTTATTTTTTGGAGAGTAAATATTTATTTTAATTCAGGAATGTTTCATACTGTAGAATAATTTTAGAGAGAACATTTCTTATGAGAGGACAAAAGCATTTTAGAGTGAAGATGCAAAGTTAACTTTATTTTGAAAATAAGAAATAGTTGATACATAGTGTGTTCATGGCATAGTATTTTTTTTTACAATTTCAGTAATTGATATATATTGGATCCTGGTATAAGTATTGCTACCGCAACTTTTTGTTTGTTTCTATTTTCATAAAATAATCTTTCTCCATCTGTTTTCTTTCAGTCTGTATGTGTCTTTTGATCAGAAGTGAATCTCTGATAAACAGCATATGTAAGAGTCTTGTTTTGTTATTCACTCAGCTATTGTATGATTTTTAGTTGGAGCATTTAATCCATTTTCATTTAATTGTTGATAGATATGTATTTCTTATCATTTTAGTATTCATATTTTTATTTAGTATTCATATTTTCTTCTTCTTAAAAAGATCCTTTAACATTTTTATAATATAGGTTTGTTGGTGATGAACACCTTTAGCTTTTTCTTGTCTGAAAGCTCTTTATCTGACCATCATTTCTAAAAATAGCTTTGGTTGGTAGAGTAACATTGGTTTTAGTTCCTTGATTTTCATCACTTTGAATATAACTGTTTCCTCTTGCTGTTTTAAGATTTTTTCTTTGCCTTAACCTTTGGCATCTTAATTATTATGTATCTTGGTTTGTACCTATATGGGTTCATCTTATTTGGGACACTCTGTGCTTCTTGGACTTGTATGTATATTTCAAGTACAGCAAGAGGGTGCACAGGTGGGCTGTATGTTCCCTCTTATTGTAGTTGAAATAGACATACAAATCCAGGGAGCACAGAATTAGGGAATTTATCCATCATTATTTTTTCACACTGGTTTTCAACTTCTTGTTCCAACACTTCTATAGTGTGAATGTTGGTGGACTTGAAGTTGTCCTAGAGGCTTCTTGAATTGTCCTCATTTTTTTTTTGGATTCTTTTTTATTTTATTTTCTATGGGTGTTTTCTATTCCTAATCTTTCAAATTGCTGATTTGATCCTCTGTTTCATCTATTCTATTGTTAATGCCCTGTAATATGTTCTTAATTTCAGTTATCATAGTCTTCATTCCTGACTAGTTCTTTCTTATATTTTTTAACTCCATTTTTAGGTTTCCTATCTCTTTGTTGAAGTTCTAACTGAAATCATTGAGCATCCTTATCACCAGTGTTTTGAATTCTTCATCTGGTAGCTTGCTTATCTCTATCTTGTTTAGTTCTCTCCTGGAATTTTGATCTGTTCTTTTATTTGAGACATATTTATTTGTTTCCTCATTTTGGTTGAATTTCTGTGCTTGTTTCTAAATATTAAGTAAAGCTACTGTATCTCCAAGTCTTGGTAGAATGGCTTATATAGTAGGTGACCTGTAGGGCTCAGTGGCACCACCTCCCCAGTCACCCTAGCTGGGTGCTCAAGGTGTGCCTATCTTGTTAGCTGTCTCTATCCTCTTGTTATAGTTCAGCCTTCATTGTTGTTGATACATCAATGAGAGGGATTTATTCCTAGGCTGATTAGCTGAGAGGACTAGCTGCAACCGCACATAGAGGAGCTGCTGTGCAGGGGCTGATGCCTCAGAGCAGGACTCACTTTAATAGGGCTCTGATGCCTGATGCATCTATCCATTGACTGTGCTTCTGATGGAGATGGTTGTGTGGTGCTCTAGGTGGTCTGAAGCTGGCCACAAGATATATTGGCTGTGGGGCCTCCCAGGAGATACAGGCCAATATCAGCTACTTTTGGTGCACTGCCTGGGCTACCCAGCATGAACTACAAAGCAATTTGCAAATGACTGCTGCTTATGCTGGCTGTGGAGGTGCCCAGTAGAGGCCAAGCTTAGAACCAAATCTGGTAACCACTAGTGGTGGGCCTGGGATCACTTTGCAAGAAGTACAGGTATTCTGAGGCCAGATGCTGCTTGTTGGGGTTTCTTAACCTTTAAGAGGTTTTTAGGAAAGTCCACAACATGTTTGTTGTGGAATGCCACTCGAAACGTCATGGATGGGCTGCAAGTTGGGTGGGGCAGGGTTTCAGGGAGTCACTAGGGCAGGGGAACAATGTTAAGGTTGATGGAAACTCAGATATGGCACCTGCCTGTGAGACCTTTGTGTGTGGGGGGGGACAGGATGGGGATGGGGAAGCAGAAGGGTGGGGTAGGGGGGCGGCGTGCTCAGTAAAGGAACAGTGGCCTCTGCCAGCTGTTTTGTCTAGGAGAAAGATGGCCCTTCAGCCATCACCCTGAAGCCAGATAACTTAGTTCCTCCCCTTATTCAGCTTTCCAGTTCCCCAGAGCTGGATCTCAGAGTGAGTTCAAGTACTCCATGCATGAGCCCTTTAAGAGGAACTCCTGGGACTCCAACACACCTTCCATGCCACTCATTCCCTTCTGATTTTTACAATTGTACGTTATGGATACTTTTCTTCTTGGCATGGGAACCCCAGGCTGGAGATCTTGGAGAGGGTTGAGACCCCTTACTCCTTAGGGAGGACCTCTGAAGTTGAGATATCTCCTGATTTTTAAACACCACATGTGGGTGTTGGACCGCCCTCTTGACATTTCCACCCCTACCATCAGACTCTATGGGGCTTCTTCTTGATATCCTTAGTTGTAGGACTAGACTTCAGGCAGTTCTAAATGATGGTTGTTCTGTAATTTTGTTGTAATTTTGATGTGGTTGTGCGAGAATTTGAGTACCACATTTGTTTATGCTGCCATCTTAACTAGAATTCACCCCCTATCCCTATGACTGTTTTATAACTATCAATTTATAGTTTTTAATTCCTTTATTTTTTAAACTTGTTCCCCAAACCCTTACCCACCTGACAGCCATAAGTTTGTTCTCTGTGTCTATGAGTCTGTTTTCAGCTACTTTTATTTTATTATATTTTGCTTTAAGATTGACTGAATTGAGCAGAGAACGTATTTTGGAAAAATGGCCTAATGAGTAATAATGTGGGTTCTGTCAAGAGGACTTTTCCATATAACAAATGTCCTTTGTGCTAAACAGACAGAGTTTTTCCTTTGTTGTTGTTCCCATCCTTGAATAAATGAGCAAGTCTATTCAACAATTCCTATCTGCGGACAGAAGCAAGTCCTAAACATCTCTAAGTCATTACTAGAGCCAGTGAGGATTGTCTCAGCCCTTTCCCCAGAAGCCCAGCCAACTTTCCTGCCTAAATCCAAATGAAGCTAGTTAAGTGATATCTAACAGGAATTGAGGATTAAAAAGGATACTATAAACCATGATAATGCATGCATCTGGATTAAGTCCTCAGAGACATTCCTCAGAGATATTGTGAGTTCTGAAGGGGGAATTCCTTCAGTGGATGTTCACAAACCGCAGATCTTTTAAAGAAGTAATTGCTTTACTCATAAAAACCTAAAAGAAGAAATGCCTGCCTTCTCTACTTGGTATCACTGCCACCTCATGAATTAATGAATTCTGTGTGCTCTAATTGCCTCATGATGTCTTTCTATTTTATACAAGTAGCCAAATGTATCAGAATTCACTTTAATGAATGTGAGTCATTCCTTATATTTTTATGACTTAGTCTCACTGGTTTGTAAGTAAGCCATTAACTGGGCTAAAAATAATAGATACTACCTGCCGGAAAAGCTGGGTTGTAAAAGAGCTTATTGCTAAGAACCCCAAAGAAAGGGGTGAGTAGAAGAGGGTCTATGATGCTGGAAAAAAGTAAAAATATTCCTACCAACTTTTTTAAGGTTAAAAAAACAGTCCTTTTACCAGAAAGCTTAATTTTATAGTGCTGTGGATTCACTGAGCCAAACAATTTTGCGACCATATTCAGAACCACACTCAGTCTATTTTATAGTAAAGAATTCAAAATATCCATGTTTGTTTTCTCAGAAAAAGAAGCTCAGTATTTCTGGTAACTATGTCTCTACTGAATTCTGCAGTTAGGCATCACCAGGAGGAGCAAACAGGAGTCTGTAGTCTGAATTAGGTGTTTTAGTGTTTTAACAGCTCCTTTAGATAAATGATAACTTCTTCTTAATAGTTAGTTTCAACTTAAACCCAAATGCATTTCCTTAAAGAGAGAGTTTCTGTCTGTATATGGTTTTGTTTGGTTTATTATCAGTCTAATCCTTTAGAATGTAAGTTTCATGAGAGCAAGTACTTTACTTATTTCTAGTGCCCAAAGCAGAGAGGGTTTGGCACATAATGAATCATCAATAAATATTTGTTAAATAATTGGCCAGAATATGGATTTAAAATATTAAAACTATTAACATTATTTTATTAAGGTATAAAGGTTTTCCTTAACTGGATTTTATGACATGGTTATAAAATATACAGTTTGTAAATGGAAAGCAGATAAATTAATTCCATGATTTTCATTTGAAAGGTATAATTTAAATGGGCTTCTGAGATCAGATTTATTTTTAGATAAAACACCATGAGCTCCATCTCATTATATTGATTAACTTCTTCGGCCAACTAGTTTCTGAAATGCTATAAGTCAAATGCATTAGCCAAATTCATTCATTCAACAAATTAGTGTTAGTACCTCCCCTGTGAAAGGCTCTTTGCTAAGGATTAGGCACATAAAGCCAAAAAAGATATGATCTTATCCTCAGAAAAGCTTGTGATCTAAAAGAGACACAATAAATCAAAATCATGGCATCACATATTTACTATGATAAATCCTATATAATAATACTTCCTATATAATAAAGAGGTAATACGCAAATTGGTCATCACTCCAACACACAAGATGGCCACCCCCATTGGTCAAAGATGGCCATCCTCATGTGGACCCAAGATGGCTACCACAAGATGGCTAGTTGGGGAAGGCAGTAGGGAGGGACCAGGCCTGAAAGGGAGGGCAGTTGGGGCAATTAGGCCTGCAGGAAGGGCAATTGGGGGCAATTGGGCCGGCAGGGAATCAGTTTGGCATTGATCAGGCTGGCAGGGAAGTGTTTAGAGGATGATCAGGCTGGCAGGCAGAAACAGTTAGGGGCAATCAGAAAGGCAGGCAGGCGAACATTTGGGAGCCAGCAGTTCTGGATTGTGATAGTGATGTCAGACTGCCAACATCGCTCTCACAATCCAGAACAGCTGGCTCCCAACTGCTTGCCTGCAGGCCTGATTGCCCCAACTGCCCTCCCTTTCAGGCCTGGTTCCTCCCAACTGCCTTCCCCAGCTAGCCATCTTGTGGTAGCCATCTTGGGTCCACATGAGGGTGGCCAACTTTGACCAATGGGGGTGGCCATCTTGTGTGTTGGAGTGATGGTCAATTTGCGTATTACCTCTTTATTATATAGGAAGTATTATTATATAGAATTTATCATAGTAAATGTCTGACTGCCTAAACCGTCAGTCAGACATCCTTCAAGGGGTCCCAGATTGGAGAGAGTGCAGGCTGGGCTCAGGGATACATCCCCATACCCCAGCCTCTAATACTCATATGAAGCACAACTTGAACTGAAAGTGTTGTACACTGATGATTTTTTTGGGGAGTGGGGTCCAGAGAATGCTTGCTTTCTTGAAGAGATGCTGCTAGACCTTTATCTTGAAAGGTTAGTAGAATGTGTTAAAATGAAGAAATAGAAAAGACACTTTAGGCAGGAGAGATGTATGATGAAAGCAGAGTGCCCTGAAGCAGCATAATGCAATTTGAATGTTGCTAGTAGCTCCCTATGACTGAGAAAAGATCAGATTCAACAAAAGAAAGGAGATAACCTTACCTTTCCAGTGTGTATGGTCTTCCATAATCATCGTATGGAGCCCAAGTAGGGAACTAACAGATACATAGATAAAGTCCTACTTTTTTAAAAATATATTTTTATTGACTTTTTACAGAGAGGAGGGGAGATAGTTAGAAACATCGATGTGAGAGAGACATCAATTAGCTGCTTCCTGCATGCCCCCTATTGGAGATGTGCCTGCAACCAAGGTACATGCCTTGACCGGAATCGAAGCCGGGACCTTCCAGTCCACAGGCTGATGCTCTATCCACTGAGCCAAATCGGTTTTGGCAAAGTCCTACTTTTGTTTGTTTGGAGTATCATTTATATAAACAATGAAGGAAAAAACATAATTTTTCTCATTTTTTAAATTTGTGAGATGACATTATTTCTGAAGCATTTTATCAGTATCATCTGTTGAAATATTGTAGGTATTTAGTCAGAGCAAATAAACTTACATAAACTAATTCTGCAAAATCAGTATACTATATACCTCAGAATAGGCTTCACTAATAGGATATTAGGCCAGTCTCTGCACACGGGTATTCTTCCAATCCAACTCAACAGTGTCCCAATCATGAGCTGATCACAAACTCTCCTTTTTCAGTTGTAGTTGCAACTACAATTTATATACAGTATAAATGAATTAAAAAGACAATTATCTTTAGTTATTTGCAAATCATAAAATTATAAGATTATATTTAATAAGAAGTTTCTTGAAACAGGAAAGAGTGTAACAAGTATAGAAAATTTGGATCAAACTATGCAAAAAGGGAGAGAGAGAGTAAAAAAGAAAAATTGGATGGATATGATGGCAATCTGTATCCTATATCCTGGAGTAAAGCACATAGGTGTTGTCCTGGAGGGAGATTGGACTAGAAGTATCATGAAGGACCATAGCCTTCACAGCCATAGGGATAATTTACAGTGTCTTTAATCATTTGCAATAATATGTTTAACTGTTCATTTAAAATTCTAATAGTGAAAGAAAATGCTACCAGAAAACATAGTTCCATTAAATAAATTATTTTCAGCATTTTCTTTTACTAATGTCAGATAACATTTGCCATTATGCACTACTGTCTAAAGAATATAAAGTATGTATCTACTATCCTCAATATAATTATCCTTGTTTATATAGCTACATATATATGCAATGGAATAATACCTTTTATAATATCCTATTGGGTTAACATTCCTTTAAGCTTTTATGAGATTTCTAAATAAGATAATTTGATTTTTTGTTGTGGCAAGATTATTGCCTCCTGATACATATATATTTGGACCCCAGCAATATCACCGTTGTTTTTGTTTTCTTAAAATGCAAAAGAAGTTGGAAGGAAAAGCTCCCCTTCTTTCTGCCAGATAGGTGCTTTTGTACTAAAAGACATTTGTTGAAGCATCTGTAAAAATCTTATGTTTAATTAAGCACATTTTCTTCACAATGAATAAAACAGGAGAGGCAGGGTTTTTCAACCTAAGGAAAAGTAAGAAAATAATAAATAAAAACAGAAGCATAAAAGCTGGTCTTCTATCCACCCACCTAGGCAAAAAACTAAAACAAACAATGACAGCTAATTACTGTTGGCCCCGGTACTGTTTTAAGAAGCCAAAAATGAAACACCCACAAAAGAAAAAATGATTCTTTGTTCACTACATCTAGTTTGTTTTTACTTTTGAGTAATCTATAATAATAAAGGCACAATATTGCTAATTAGACTGGATAACCTTCTGGATGAAGCTGTGGAGATGGGGGATGAGGCAGCGGTGGCAGTGGCAGCAGTGGTGGCATGGGGGGCCAAGCCCTCTCACAAATTTTGTGCATTGGGCCTCTAGTGGATAAATAAGATTCAAAAGATAATGCATAAAATATGAAAGTGGAGTGGTGTTATAACTCATCCTTACTCCATAACCAAATCTGTAGAATTTTTAATTGAAAAATTTAGCATGTTCTAAGATTTACCAAAATGAATATTTCATTCTTTTCTTTATCAAGTGATTTAGAAAAATTAAAGAAATTTTGGAGGAGAGGAAATATACTCTTCTACATGATACATCACTAAATGAATATTGCTGTTCTCTTGAGGCAAGAACCCAGTTACCTTGGGCACTCTTCTAAGATACCTCACAAATATTGTATTTCCTGCTTCCTCTGTCAACAAACTGACATACCATGGGTGATACACAGAAATCCTCTGAAAAGCTGCAAAATTGGATGACTTTAGTTATTGTGTCAAATGTATTACTTTCATTTCCATGTGAAGCTCTGTGTCCAGTGTCATTTCCTGTTTGCACTTTCTTTTCTTTGACCCCTGTCCCTTTTCTATAACCCAGCTGAGGAACTCAAAGTGAGGATGAGATCTGAATTTTTTAGAGAATGGAATAGGCATAGGAGAGCAGTTTATTCACTGGTCCTAACAGAAAAGCCAGTCACCTTAGAAGATGACATCTAAGGTGACATATATGGGTATGGATTCACTAGAAGATGGTATGATATAAACGTTTAATTCCTTTTCCAGCTGAAAGTGAGTATAGTAAAGGAAGTATCTTTATGTGTATATTGTCAACCATAATACCCTGTTTCCCTGAAAGTAAGACATCCCCCCCAAAATAAGACCTACTTCCAGTTTTGCCTCTCGCTGTAATATAAGGCATCTCCCTGAAAATAAGACCTTCCTGATAATAAGGCCTCCCCTGAACATAAGGCATCCCTGGAATATAAGATCCTCGAAGCTACCGTAAGGCATCTGACTCTTGATTTAAAGAGACCTTGCACTGCCTGAACAGCTCTGGCTGTGCTGCGGCCAATCAGTGAGCTGGTTTGTGATGACAACTACTACCATACCATATATAGGAAATAAATTTCCTTTTTGTTTTGTTCAACAATAAATGTGTACCATATTCTTCTTCATGGAAAAATAAGACATCCCCTGAAAATAAGACCTAGCACATTTTTTGGGAACAAAAATTAATGTAAGACACTGTCTTATTTTTGGGGAAACAGGTAGTATACATTAGTTTTCTTTAAGAAAAATAAAATAAGGCACAAGAATAATTTTACAAATGAAATGGCTTCACACAATTTGAGGGACTCAGCACTCAATAAATGTTGATTGGTGAGGCTGATCATCAGAGAAACCCACTTACACTAAACCCCAGGGGACTTGGGAAAAATAGCAATGTCTCCTTTGCCAGAAGCAGGTTTACCCACCCTCCAATGCCATGTCAAGATAAAATAGTAATGGTTCTAACAGCAGTGAACCTGAACATTTTATTTCAATTGAAATTTAACTACAGCCATCATTAAATCACAAATTCCAGATTGTCATATATCCTAAGTGACAGGGACTCAGGCTTTATTCTTTAAATGTATATATATTCTATCTAATAAAGAAGGAATATTCAAATTGACCATCACTCTGTCACAATGATGGCAGCGCCCAGTCCCCTTAGCCCCACCAGAGTCCCCCAGTCCTATAAGCACTTGCTGTAGCAAGGGACAAGCAGGCCCCTGCTTGCCCCTAGCTGCAGCGGTGAGTCAGAGAGCAGACACCCGGGACCTGTTTGCCCCTGGTTGTGATGGCGAGTGGCAAGCAGGCCCCCACAGAGAGCAGACACCAGGCCCTGCAGCAGCAGTGTAGAGCAGGCAGGTCCACAGAAAGCAGAGAACCCCTGGGAGCGGGCCTAAGCCATCAGTAAGACATCCCCTCAAGGCTCCCAGATTGGAGAGGGTGCAGGTCAGGCTGAGGACCTCGTGTGTGTGTGTGTGTGTGTGTGTGTGTGTGTGTGTGTGTGTGTGTATGATTGATTTCAGAGAGGGAGGAAAGGAGGGAGAGAGAGAAACATCAATGATGAGAATGACTGATTAGCTGTTCCTGCACACCCCGCACCAGGGATCAAGCCTACAACTCAGTCATATGTTCTGACCAAGAAGCGTGACCTCCTGGTTCATAGGTCAATATTCAACCAAGGAGCCACACTAATGGGGCTCAGGTTTTATTATTAATTCAGGTTAAGAATATAAAACTTAAAAAGATTCTTCTTTTCTTTTTTTAATACATTTTATTGATTTTTTTACAGAGAGGAAGGGAGAGGGATAGAGAGTTAGAAACATTGATAAGAGAGAGACATCCATCAGCTGCCTTTTGCATGCTCCATACTGGGGATATGCCCGAAACCAAGGTACATGCCCTTAAGCGGAATCAAACCTGGGACCTTTCAGTCCGCAGACCAACGCTCTATCCACTGAGCCAAACCGGTTTCGGCAAAAGGTTCTTATTTTCTACTATAGTTTTTTCTACCATCATTTTCCCCTCAGAGCTTTATCAGTTCTTCCTTTCTCAACTGTGAAAATTTTGGTTCTCCACTATATCAGTTAAGGGAACACACAAGTAGAAAAAAAGGGTATTTGCTATTTGACATTTTTCTTTAGATTAGCTCAAATGATTCTCATTCTTGGCAGACAAAGAAACAAGCAATTATTAAAGCCATTTGCAAGTTTTTCCCCATTTGCATAAGTAATAAGGATAGGTTGTCCTCTGCTGAAGGAGACAGAAAGAACTTGAAGTCTTGATGTTGAGAATAGCTGTAGCCATCAATCATTTTCATAAAATAAAGACCCATTCTTCAGAAACAGGTCATATTTCAAATTGTGCTGCCAACTCAAGTATGAAAAGGAGAAGCTCCAGTCAGCAGACTACACAGCATGAACTATGAACCTAATGAAAAGTGGACTCCTCTAGAATGTATCTTTGAAGAGTCAGCTTGTCTTTGACAAATTCAGTTTCCATAGAAGTTAGGGTTACTATGTATTCTGTGTTGGTATCATAGCTTCAGGGCAGGAAACTGTACTGTATGTGTGAGAAAACCATTACTATTTATACTAAAAAAAAAAAAAATAAGTAGATCTGAGTGCAACGGGCCACCTCATTTCAAGTCCAGTATAGAAGCTGCTTCGTTAAGTTGGCTCTGAATAGTTGGAACTGTGTTGGAATTTTCTTTATCATTTACAGTTTCCCATTCTGAATATCCTCAATGCTTGTTGGGAGTGTTTTCAATTCTGAAAAACAACAAAATGCCAATAAATAAGCAACATAATTTGAGGTTATATATAAAAATGTGAAACCATAAAGCAAAGAATAAAACTGCAAATGACTATAAGGCTCAGCAGATGAGGAATCAGGCCAGGTACAAGTGTGCATGATGGCATGGTGGAAGTGATGTGGCCCACTGAGACCACCACATCACTTGGACTTCAGCAGCTGCCTCTTTAGACAATTATTACTATGTAAGATGCAGTGTTGTGTAGGAAAAAAATCTCTTGACATTTAAATATTGTGTATTATTTTTCTATTTCTACATAACAAGTAAGCAGAAACTTGGTGTGATAGTTTTCTGGGACTGCCATAACAAATTACCACAAACTTGGAGACTTAAAAAAACACACCAAAAATCAATTCTTTCACAGTTTTGGTTGCCAGAAGTCCAAAATGAAGGTGTCAGCAGGGTTGGTTTTGTTTCTAAATTCTGAGCCAGAAACTATTCAATGTTGCTTGATATTCAGAACTTCAGCCTCTACTTCCATATTTCTCTGTGATGTCACCTTTTCTGCACACCCTCATCCAGGATGATCTTATCTTGTTATTCTTACTTTAATTATATCCCAAAGACTCTCTTTCCAAAAACAGATCACATTCTGAGGTTCCTGTGGACATATTTTTTTGTGTGTGTGTGGCCACAATTCAGTCCACTGCACTTGGCAACTTCAAACAACACAAAATTATTCTCTTATAGTTTCTAGGGGTCAGGATTCCTACCTGGGGTAGCTGTGTTTTCTGGTCTCACAGGTTAAAATCAAGGTCTCCACTGTGATTACAGTCTAATCTGAGGCTTTCAGTCCTCTTCCAAGTGCACTAGATATTAGCTGATTTCAGTTTCTTTAAAAATATATATATCTTTTTTATTGATTTCAGAGAGGAAGGGTGTGGGAGAGATAGAAACATCAATGATGAGAGAGAATCATTGATCAGCTGCCTCCTGCAACATCCCACACTGGGGATTGGGTCCATAACCTGGGCATATACCTTGACCAAGAATTGAACCATGACCTCCTGGTTCATAGGTTTATGCTCAACCAATGAGCCATGCCAGCCTGTCCTGATTTCAGTTTCTTGAGGGTGTAAAACTAAGGCCCATTTTGTGCTGGTCCTCAGCAAGGGGTTGCTCTCAGCTCCTAAAGACTTCCTGACATTCCCTGCCACATGGTCTTCCCCCAGACAAAGCAATTTTCTACTTCAAAGCTAATAGGAAAATATCTGCTGCAATATGGACTCTGTCTGACATTGTCTTTGACCTCTAGACTGAGATTTAAAGGGCCAGGCCCACCAAGGTAATCTCCCATTTGATTAACTCTAAGTTAAGTGATTAAGGATCTTAAAAACATCTTTGCCAAATAACATAATCTAATCCCATAAGTGATATCAAATAATAGTCACAAGCCCCTTCATACTCAAGGTGAGAAGGTTATACAGGTCTAAACACCAAGAGCAAAAGCCTTAAGGGCTATCTTAGAAATCCTACCTACCAAAATGGGTTTTCTGTATATAAAGCAAAAACAACATGCCCATTTGCTCTGAGATTTCCAAAGCAGAGACATGGATTGCCTAATCTGCTTCTTTTAACTATTGTATTTCAAAAAATGGTAGTGGTATAGAAACAATGTACCTAGACTTCCAATGCACTTAGAATAAAGAGAATAATTTTGGATGATAATTAGTTTGAGAATAACTTGGAATTCTATTAATACTTTTTGGTACAATCTATTGTTGAATATTACGATATGCCATTTGTCCATTACACATTATTGGGTGAAAAGCTAGTGGAGGCACTATATTGTATAATTCTATTTTTACCATATATATCCCAATAACAACAACACAGTCATACATGTTTCTATATGGTATGTGTGCTTGTGGGTGCATATAGAAAACGAAAAAAGTCGTAATGCATGCATATTAACCTAATAACTGTGACTAAGAAAGAAGAAATATTCTCTTAGTTGTATACCCTCAAGAAACTGAAATCAGGACAGGCTGGCATGGCTCATTGGTTGAGCATAAACCTGAATGTTCTGCATTCAGTGAGCATGGGATGTCCTGAGGCCAATAGATGTAGAATTACTTGATCATTTATAAAAACTTACCTCATTATTGGGGGAAAATTTTTAAAATAAACAAATAAACAAACAAACCTGCTTGGCCATTAGGACTACTCCCTAGATCACCTCACAATCCTCCCAGTACATTAGAGGATTATGAATTGTAAAAACTCTAAAGATCTTAGGAAACCTGAGGGATCTGGTTTTATTTGAAAAAATAATGGCCTTTAAGTTACCACTATACTAGTATATTAAGAGTTAATAACTGAAACTTCAGTAATCACCATGATTTTATGGACAAAAATCTCAAATAGAAAATCAATTTTCTTGTTCAAGGTGGAGAGTTTGTTTAATTAGAATCAGCATTTAATAAGGGATAAACATTAACATCTTGCACAAGACCATCAGTTTTAAAAGCCAAGCCAAATGAGTTGATTAAATGAACTTCCTTTCCAAAGGAAAATAATCAGAAGAGAAATGTCTTTGTCATTAAGCATCTTTATCATTGGAGAGCTGAAGCTTTCCCTGGGTTGGATATGGACAGTTTAGAAAGAGGGTCTCTCTGTACAGAGGCTGAGCCTATGAGGCATATTCTCAAGGCTTTGTGTGTGGTACCCACCCTGCCCCCCCACTCCTGCCCGCCCCGAAACACAGAGGGAAATAATGTGGCCAGAGGACATGTCTCCAGAGTTCATATTTGTTCTTTGAATATAAATGAAACTGGAAAATATTTTAAGAGGAATAAATTCTTAAACTTAGGTGCCAGAAAGAAAAGGCAAACCAGATCTTGTGAAGGTATTTACAAAGTGGCTAAGTTTTTCATAAAGCCTTGAGTCAAACACTAAGAATGCAGATTGAATGGCTTTTCCCCCTTGGAAGCTGCAGAAAGTGAAGGAACTCAGAAAAATGTAGTTGCCAGTTATGTATTACTCTGGAAAGTTCCTTGTAGAAGGGCCCTCTGTCAGTGCAATTATATCACCTCTGATATTGGGTCTAATTAAACTCCTGGAACCATCAGGAAAATTCTCAGAAACTCTGGAGTGAATATGTTCAATTAGGCATTTTATAAGGAAGTCTTGGTTAACACAAATCTAAGCAACTGCATCCTATCAAAAAAAGAGTAATATGCAAATTGACCATACCTCTGCTACACTCACAAGCCATGCCCACCAGCCAGCCCACCAGCCAATCAGAGTGAATATGCAAATTAACTGAATCAAGATGGCTATGGCCACAGAGAGAGCAAGAGGGAGGCTTGGGTTGCCCCGGCGATGGAGGAAGCCAAGCTTTCTGCACACCCAGGCCAGCACTTAATGCAACAGTTTCAATGGCTGTGGGAGCAGAAAACTTGGCTCCGCTCCAGGCTACAAAGTTTCAATTGTAGTAGATAAATAAATCCCAGATACCAGGGCCACCTCTTGGGTCTCTGGGGAGTGCGGCCGGCATGCAAACTACCATAGGTTCCTTGCCCAGGCCACCCCAAGCCCCAAGGGAACACCCATCCTGATCCAGGACACCCTTCAGGGCAAACCAGCTGGCCCCCACTTGTGCACCAGGCCTCTAGCCTAATAAAAGAGTAATATACAGATTGACCATCACTCCAACACACAAGATGACTTGCCCCCATGTGTTCACAAGATCCTGCCCCCATGTGGACAAAAGATGGCCACCACAAGATGGCCAGCAGGGGAGGACAGTTGGCAGGGACCAGGCCTGCAAGGGAGGGCAGTTGAGGGTGACCACGCTAGTAGAGAAGGAAGTTGGGGTGATCAAGCCTGCAGGGAAGGGCAGTTGAGGGTGACCAGATCCACAGGGTAGGGCAGTTAGGGGCAAAGAGGCTGGCCGGGGAGCAGTTAAGCATCAATCAGGCTGGCAAGGGAGTGGTTAGGGGGTGATCAGGCTGGCAGGTAGAAGTGATTAGGGGCAATCAGGAAGGCAGGCAGGTGAGCAGTTGGGAGCCAGCCATCCTGGATTGTGAGAGGGATGTCCGACTGCCCGTTTAGGCCCGATCCAGCTACCTAGGATTGGGCCTAAACGGGCAGTCGGACATCCCTCAAGAGGTCCCAAATTGGAGAGGGAGCAGGCTGGGCTAAAGGACATCTTCCCCTCCCTCCTGTGCCCGAATTTCATGTACCAGGCCTGTAGTTGTAAAATAAAGGCCAAAATCATTCATGCACAAGCTAGAATTAGCCACAAATGAGAAATATGAGGTAGAACAACAATTCCTTTGTGACTGATACGACTCATTTTAATATATGTATGTCTCCAAGAACCAAGTTAACCATTTATTTTCCAGTTCCTTCTAACAAGTTGCTATGTGAAGCTTAAGTCTGAAAGACAGCAAGTAGATTTATGTACACTTCCTTTACCAAATTTGATTACTTGATGTAATCTGTCAATTCCTTTTATGCAAATGTTAAGAATGCATTTTTACTTATATCCATATATATTTTAGATAAATGCTTTCAGAAGGGATGATCTCACTGTTGCAGTCATGGGCAGTTGCTTCTTAATGGTTCAATTTAGGAAATATTTATTGCACTTAATACTCAAAAGACACTGCTTTGTGCTGTGGAAGAAATTAGGTAAAGCCCTGCATGCTCCCCTCTTGCTTTATATACAAGTAGTCTTTCATTTCCCTCAAGCCTGCCAAGCTCTTTCTTCCTCCTCACCTTTGCTTCTGTCTGCAATGTTCTTCCTCTACTCTTTCCAAAGCTGCATTCTTACTTATTGCTCAGATTAAATTTCATCTTCTCAGGAGGCCCTCCCTGACTACCTGTAGTGGTTGTGTGTTAACTTGACTGGATCATGAGATACCGAGATATTTGACTAAACAATATGGATGAGAATAGCAATTGAATAGGTAGACTCCTCAGTGTGGGTAGGCATCATCTCATCCATTGAGGGCCTGAATAGAACAAAAGGTGAAGAAAGGAAAATTCACCCATTTTCTGCATAACTGATTGAACTGATTGAGCTGGAACCTGGGTATTCTCCTGACCTTCAACTATGATTTACTCCATCTTTTCCCCTGGGTCCCAGACCTTCAGACCCAGACTAAACTATATCATTGGCTTTTCTGGTCCTTTAGTATACAGACATCAGAGAGTAGAACTTCTCAGCCTCCATGGTACTGTGGCCCAGATCCTAATAATCTCTCTCTCTTTCAACTCTCTCTCTTCTGTTTCTATGGAGAATCTCTTCATGTCCTTTTTCCTCTTCTTCTTTCAATTTTTTTTTATTCTGTTCCTCCCAATGGAATATAAGGTCGATGAGGTTGTTATCTTTCATGTACTAATACCAGCATTGTTCCTGGCATATAGTAGGCATTCAAGAAATATTTTTTAAATAAAAATTTAAAAATATGTTAACAATTATAGAAGAATTTATAATATGAAAGTTCCAAAGAAAAGCATAAAGTTCTAAGTGTAATGGATTACATTTAACTAGAAGGATCAGAGAAGGTTTAATGAGGATAGAATTGAGTTTTGAAGTATATATGTGAGAGGAGAAGGAAGATGTGATGAGGAAAGAGAGAGAGTCACTGAGATGGAGAAAGCAGAGATATTGAGGAAAATTCCAAGAGGCAGTGTAGACAGAAAATAGGATAGTTAAGAAGTTAGTAAATGAAAAAATAAGGAGTAGAGAGGAGCCAGATAATAAATGACCTTCAAGACTGTATTAGGGATTTTTGACATTATTCTACAATCAATAAGGTCCTATTTAATGATTATCAGCAGAGATTGAGACTTGAAGTAAATTGTATCAACAGACTACTCTGGCAATCTATATGTATACTAAAATTTTTGCACAGAAGGGGACTTCCCTCAGCCCCAGCCTGCACCTTCCCCAATCTGGCATCCTTGGGGGATATCTGACTGCTAGTGTGGGATCAGGCCGAAACTGGCAGTAGGGCATCCCTCTCACAATCTGGGACTACTCACTCCTAACTGCTCACCTGCATGCCCTCTGATCATCTGCCTCTGCCTGCCTGCCTTATTGCCCCTAAACTCTCTGCTGCCTGCCTATCTGTTCACCCCTAACTGCTTCTGCCTGCCTGCCTGATCACCCCTAACTGCCCTCCCCTGCTGGCCTAACCTTGCCCCCAACTGCACTCCCCTGACAGCCTGGTTGCCCCCAAATATCCTCCCCTGCCTGTCTAATCTCACCCTCTATCACTCTCTCCTGTTGGCCTGATCGCCACTAACTGCCTCTGCCTGCCTCATCACCCCTAATTGCCCTCCCCTGCTGACCTGATCTTGCCCCCAACTTCCATCCCCTTCCAGTCAATTTGGTTCTGTTTGGTTGTTTTCTATGGCAGTCAATATCTCCAGGCCTGATAAGAGAAGTGGGGTTGATCAGCAGTCCCCATGGAGGCCTGGAGAGAAACAGAGGTGTGGCTGCTGGTGAAGCCCAGAGAGAGAGGCAACATCTGATCAACAGCTGCCACAGAGGCTGTGGATAAGACCCTGCTTCTCTTTTTGGGCCTCTCTCCAGGCCTGATCCACAGCCCCCTTGGCAGTCAGTGCTGGGTCTCTAAGCCCACACCAACAGCAGTTAGTGATGGGTCGCCATGGCAACCCAGCACTGACTGTAGGACTGACTTCAAGTATTCAGTTGAGCTTTTGGTTGGGCATTACGGACCCTGGGATTTTATATATTTGGATAAACGGCTAATATGCTAATTGCACTTCTGATCATCCAACTGGTCGCTATGGCATCCACTGACCACCAGGGGGCAGACGCTCAACACAGGAGCTGCTGTGCCATTCACTGGACATTTACAGAGAAATGGCAACATGGACCCGGTGTCCACAAAGCAATGCTCAGCTTCCCCCAAGTGGGACACAGGCCCTGCCACCACCCAGGAGTGACAGCACACTAAATTGCAGCTGACACTGCCAAGATCTCATGTTGCAAATTGAGGCTCACAGCCCAGCCCAACCCTGGAAATGGTCACTGTGGGCAGCTGGTAATGACATCATGTAACAACACCCAGCTTCCTCCCCCTAGCAACTAGCCTACTTGGAGTCTCTTCAGCCTAGGAACACAACTTGCTTATGGCCAAGTGCAAATATTTTACACTTTAATCAACTGTTTGTAAAGTGTTTTCCCATGCCTCATCTCATTTGAACCTCACAGAAGTCCTAGAGTAGATAGGAGACTCGGTGGAATCCTATTTTCTTTTCAATAGTCAGAAAATGGAGATTTAGAAAGCTTAGAAATTTGAACCAAATGAAAAGAAGAAATGGTGGACCTTAAAAATGACTTCAGGTTTTCTCACTGCTCAGAATATAGTCAAACACCGCTGCAGTTAAGTGTTTTACCCTTTGCTCTCCCTTTGTGATCTACAATAATAATCTGCTTTGTGTTGATATTTACTGCTGTGTTGCTGACAATTAACTGAAAGAGAAGTTGGGGTAATTCACTGGGCAGGAAAAAGTTTAGCTAAATCAGAAACATGTCTAATTAAGCAAGTTTATTCTATATATATAAAAGGCTAAGTTGACTTGTGCATGCATGATACATATAAAGCTCTCACTGGTGCCAATTGCACGTGTGTGTTTCCATCTGTCATTGTCAATTGTGAATTTAGTTGACACTTCTATTATAGAGACAACATGAATAGTGATATTAAAATATTCCATCTAATTAATTTCTTTTCAATGTGCACTAGTTCATGCACCAGGAGACTAGTAGGATACATTTTAGAGGGATTATATTAATTAAATTATGTTTCATTCCTCCCCCACCAGATATGTTAGTTGCCAAAGGCCTAAGTTATCTTACAGTGTTTTTAGCTAAAATGCAATCCAGAAACTTGTTGCATTTATTTTACTCTACGAACTAGAAATATGATACCATTTATACTTCTAGAAAGTCAAGAGACCAGAGATATTTTGAAATAGAACCTTATTTTCAATGGAATTCACCACACAAATACTAAAATTTCTCTCTTATAACATGGGTAGGATTGGGTTCTAAAGGTAAATGTTATGATTTGACAGCTTTCTCTTAGTAACATCATTTGCCTAAAGGAAACATGAGTTGTAGAAAATCATTCCCCTCGGTTTTAGGTTTTAGGACCTTACTGGAGGAAAAACCAAAAACAAAAACATTGCAGTTAAAATAAAGGGGAGTGCTGACCTCTATAATAATTAATTAAATATTTTAAATAATTAATTTAAAGTGAATAGTCTCTAAATTTGGAAACCATGCAGTTTCCAAGTTCATGGAATAGCAATTTTTATGTCCCATTTTGATTAAGCTATCTCAAGAAATGCAGGTAGTGCTTCTTTCCATAAGGTACACTGGGTTTTCTCCACTGCAGTTTCCAATGCAAAATCCTTTGAAGAATCTGTTTACCTAATGGTAGAAGATCAGAGGTCTTAGGGCAGTAATGCCAATGCCAAACCTATAGATCTTCTCAACCAGAAAGATTTTACTCCATGGTGTTCTTTTCTGAGGACAAATGTACACCCAAAAGGAAAATAAATATTCAAATACTATAACTGTGAGTAGCAGTTCCTGAGGAAAACCCTATTGATGATCTCTACTATTTAGACCATTTTTATTGCCACACTTTGGAAGAATATTTTCAGGGTTGTCCTCCTTACCGATACTCATTATAGCTGTTGCTGCACTTGGTTTTACCCATATATAAACTCATAGCATCATAAGAGGGTGCCAGCTAATAACTAACAAATTGGTGTTTACTGAGAAAATCATTTTTTCTAATTCCTCCTGGGAGAGACTTTTCTCTTGCCACTAGTTTATTGGAAGAGTACATTTTCTATTGATGCCCCATATTTCAATCAACAAGGCCCTTACTTGCTGCTTGTTGGTTTGGTAAAGATAGTTTAGAACCAGAAAAAAAAAAAAGTGATTCATTTGCAGTATAAAAACTTAAGTTGACATTATAAAAACTTCCTAAGATCATGTTGAGTTTAACAAATACCTTATTATCTTTTTAAAAATCACAAAACCTAAGTATAACAAATTATAGTGGGAAGCCTGGATTTGGCAGTTAGGACTAATAATTATGGTAGATTTTGGAGCATAGTTGCTAACAGCATGGCTCTGAGTAAAGTCTCTCTGTGAGCACAGATCTCTATTGACATATGGGAAGCTCATTCTCACAACTCCCTGCCCCCATGGCACCCCACAAATCACCATTATGCCACTATTATAGCACATTGTCTTAGAACTGTTTATTTGCCCATCCTCCCTACTAGTCTGTGAACTCTGAAGCTAGATATTTTTATTTATCTCTAAAATCCTAGTAACTAGCATAAATCTCATCCATAGGAAAAAAAATTGTTATATACTTAACTATGTATATGTGGTTTTTAAAACAATAACCAGGAAAAATTATCTCTAAAGTTATACAATAAACTGCTTTTTCTAGGTGAGATCAATAACATTTTTAGTCCTGACTCATTTTATTAGGTATCTAATAAAATAAGGATCCAGGTAGAATTCCTTTGCCCTCAAAGTTGTTTATCTTAGATGGATTTTAATCTTTTTCAATCACTTCCAGCAGTCCTTAGGCATAGTAACTCTTTATTCATGCAATGGGTTTTCCTTGTTCTGTATATTTGCTGCATATTCCTTTTAAGAGATTAATCTGGTTTCCACTTCCTAAAATATGAAATGAAATACTTCAAATACATCAGTTAAAATAGAGAATAAATAAAACACCAGTGTATCCACACTCATTAATAAGTCCTAATATTGTTATACTTGTTTCTCATAATTTTTAAGGTAGACATAATATATAATTGAGAGGCTTCATGTACGTCTCCTAGTGACTTCTCTCCCCCCTAACATCCATAGATGTTTTTATACTTTTCCCATATATTTTATAAGTACAGTGGTACCTCGAGATACAAGTGCCCTAACATAACGATATTTTTGAGATACGAGCCCTCGAGTGAGCGATTTTTTGCTTTGAAATACGAGCAACATTTGAGATAGGAGTAATCGTGCGGATTGGCCGGCTGCACACGACCCACCAGTTTACCATGACTGGAGCATCTCATAGTTTCCCACACCTCAGTCAGCGTGCTTGTTTACCTCATTGTCCAAGCATCTTTTGTGCATTTACATACTTTATCACATTTCTTTTTATAACCATGGGTCCAAAGAAAGTGAGTGGAAAGGTCAGTGCTCAGAAGAGGATGATGTCTATTGAATTAAAGCGTGAAATCATAGAAAAATATGAGCAAGGTTTGCAAGTGGCTGACTTGGTGAGGCAATACAGGCATAGTACTTCAACGATATGCCCTGTGCTTAAACAGAAGGAGTCGATAAAGGGTATAATGCCAGCTAAGGGCGTTACAATAATTTCTAAGCTCCGTAGCTCTCTCCATGAAAAGATGGAGAATCTACTGATGGTGTGGGTGATAGAGAAGCAGCTTAAAGGAGATACATTAACACAGGGCATCATATGCGAGAAGGCGCTAGTGATTTACAGTGATTTGCTGGAGCAGACCCCGCGCACTTCCACGGACGAAGCATCGAAAGACTCATGTAAAGCCAGTAGAGGCTGGTTTGATAACTTCAGGAAAAGGTCCGGCATTCACTCCATTGTCAGGCATGGTGAGACAGCAAGTTCAGATGTGAAGGCAGCTGTGGATTACCTCAAAACTTTTTCCGAACTGATAGAAGCCAAAGGATATATCCCCCAGCAAGTCTTCAACTGTGACAAGACAGGGCTTTTCTGGAAGAAGATGCCGAATAGGATTTATATAATGGCAGAGGAGAAGGTGATGCCAGGCCACAAACCCATGAAGGATAGGCTAACTGTCGCACTGTGTGCCAATGCGAGTGGCGACTGCAAGATCAAGCCTCTGCTCATATACCATTCGGAAAACCCCAGAGTCTTTAAGTCACATAAGATTTTAAAAGATAAACTGCAAGTTATGTGGAGGGCAAACCTGAAGGCATGGGTCACCAGGCAGTTCTTTGTGGAGTGGGTAAACCTGGTTTTCGGCCCTTCTGTTAAGAAATATCTACAGGAAAACTAACCATGCAAGCCCTGCTCGTCCTCCACAATGCTCCTGCTCACCCACCGAACCTCGAAGATGAACTCCTAGAAGAGTTCAAGTTTATAAAAGTTGTCTACCTACTTCCCAACACCACTCCTATCCTACAACCCATGCATCAGGAGGTGATTTCTAATTTTAAAAAGCTGTACATCAAGCACCTGTTCCGGCGCTGCTTTGGGGTGACGGAGAACACAAACCTTACCCTTCGAGAGTTCTGGAAGAACCACTTTAACATCTTGATATGCCTCAGAATTATTGATCAGGCCTGGCTGGGTGTTACAAAGAGGACTTTGACCTCTGCATGGAAGAAGCTGTGGCCTGAGGCCGTAGCCCAAAGGACCTTCGAAGGATTCAAACCCGATGTGCCAGTGGAGGAGGAGATAGTGTCTCTGGGAAAATCCATGGGCCTGGAGGTGGATGAGAGAGACGTGAATGAGCTCGTGGAGGAGCACTGTCTGGAACTCACCATGGAGGAGTTGCAGTCTCAGCAACATGCGGAGGTTCTCCAGGAAATTGGTTTCAAGGAGGAGCCAGAGGTGGAGGAGATCTCTACAAGTGAGATAAAGGAGATCTTAGGAATGTGGGAGAGGGTGTCACACTTCATGGAAAAAAAAACACCCCGAAAAAGTTGCTACTGGGCGTGCATCAGAGTTGTTCAATGAAACTTGTCTCACCCATTTCAGAAACATTTTGAAAGAGAGGAAGAGGCCAACCTTGTTGGACATGTTTTTTTTGAAATTGGCCAAAAATGCAAAGACCAGTAGCAATTAAGTTCAGTGAAGATTAGTTAAGTTACATTCAATTTAAGGATAAAGTGTAGCATTAAGAGTGTAACAAGTAGGTAAATATACTTTATAAAACCAGTTTATTCCTTTACATTCTCTTTTATTATGTTTTTATACAATATTTGTCATTTATAAATACATTTTTCTTATTCAAAAACACGTAACAAGAACAACTGGGGTGGCATTTTGGGGGCTGGAACGGATTAACGGCATTTCAATTGATTTCAATGGGGAAATTTGCTTTGAGATACGAGCAGCTTGATATATGAGCAAGGTTACGGAATGAATTAAACTCATATCTCCAGGTACCACTGTGCTATAGCACAGTAATTTGTAGATTTAAATCTTTATATAAAATATAAGATGTTACATTCCATTTATTGCCCATTCATTTAATTTCTTTATGTGACTAACATCTGTTGACTTTCTACTATGGTCAAGCAAGGTCCTGAAGATATAGTGTTGAAAAACATCAATAAACTCCTGCATTCATGGCATATTCAAAATGGTAAAGAAAAATAATGAACAAATAAATATGCAGGCATCTACTATGTCAAAAAGTGATAATATAAAGAAAAGTCAAGCAGGAAAAAGGAAATACATAGTACTTGGTATGTGAGGAGATGCAATGGTTGTTTTTGCTTTTTAACAGAAAATATTAAATGATGAGATTTTAGAACACAATGATAAGGCCATGAGAATGTGAACCTAGAAGACAAAAGGAGAATGCAATTCCAGCAGATAATACATAAGTGCAAAGGTTTTGAGAAAATTTCATGGTAAGATTGAAAAACCATAAAATGATACTGTATTTGGAGCAGGGAGCCACATTATAAAGGCATTTGCAGCCATTATGAAAGGATATGGCTTGTACCATGATGAAGCAGACAAACTTTGAAGAATTTTGAAGAGAAGTGGATCTGCTAATACTGGCATTGAAATTGTATTAGTTTGGCTACTATTTGGAAAATAGCCCATAGAGGAGAAACAGCAAAAGTAGGGAAACCAGGTAGGAAGACATTTCAGTAATCCAAGCTGATGTGCTGGTAGCTAACAAGAAGTGTCAGATTCTGGATATATCTCTAAGGAAGAGCTGAGAAAATTTGAGGATGACTAGATTTAAAGTTTGAAAAACAGAGGGATAAAGAATCATCCAAGTTTGGGACCTCAATAACTATAAAGAGTGAGTTTTAGTTAACTGAAATGAGAAAGGCAGTGAAAAAATTACAACTTTTTGCAGATTTATACTTATCTATCTAGAAACCTGATACAGACAAGACAACTTCACCAGGTGATATAGCATACAATTAATATTTGAAAAGCAGATTTTATATATACTGACAATCAGTAATTTGGAACTATAATGAAAAAAAGACATTTTTCATGAGCCATAAAAAAGTAAAATGTCTGGGAATAAAAGGATATATGCAAAATTATATGAAAGAAACTTTCCAGAAGAAATATGCAAAACCAGATGAAGGAAATGTTGCTCAAATGAGTAACTATGTACCAAACTCCTGTGTTAGAAACTCAGTGTTACAATAATGTCAATTCTCTGAAAGTTAACTCATAAAATTAATTTATAAATGTAATGAGTTCCTAATAAAAATACCAGTGAGATTTTTCAGGTATAGAAAAACAGATGCTATATTCATCTGGGAAAAATAAATAAGAATAGCAAAGAAATTCTGAAAAAGAAGGGCAATGGTGGAGGGGTTAGTTTGATTAGATATTAAAAACTCATGTTTAAAGCCTCAATCTTGCAATTAAAACAGTGTGATATTGGTTCATAAATAGGCAAACAGACCACTATATAAGAATAAAGAAATCTAGAAATAGCCCAA
>JAAGEH010000293.1:28369398-28440518 GCA_011751065.1 Lasiurus cinereus | reverse complement strand
AGAGAGGCAGGGTCATAAAATCCACAATGATAAGAAGCTCAATTTCACACTTGCAATAGGCAAGTGGGCTGAACTGCTGACCTCTTGAAGAGAGAGAGAGAGGAAGCCAAGCCTCTCTCTCTCTCTCTCTACCAGAGGTCAACAGTTTAGCAGTTTAGCCTGCTCGCCAGCAGCCTGGAGAGGCTGCTGATCAGCCCGCCTCTATGATCAGGTCTGGAGATAGGCCCAGAGCTGCTGGCTGGCATGGACACTAACCAATCAGAACCAAATTGGGGTGAACTTTGGGGGGCCAATGGCTGCCTAGAAGGCAGAGCTTTTTTTTTTTTTCCCTCTATACATTGGTGATTTTTTTAAAATTGTGTTACATGTATACATATCTCCCCATTGCCGCCCCCCCCCGCATACCCCAACCCCCCAGTGTCTTGTGTTCATTGGTTATGCTTTCTTATACCTTACACCAAACAGCTGTTGCTATTAAAACCCTTCCTCAGCCCTCACCTTAGGTTCCGCCTTCTCAGTTCACCCAGATTTGGTTCTGATTGGTCAGTTTCTATGCCAGTCAGCATCAAAAGCTCTGCCCAGAGATGCTGACTGCCATAGAAACTGGCCAATCAGAAACAAATCTGGGTGAAATGCGAAGGCAGAACCTAAGGTGAGGGCTGAGAAGGAGTTTTAATGGTAACAGCTGTTTGGTGTAAGATATAAGAAAGTGATCCAATTTTTAAATGACTGGTTTGGCATTTATAGTGCATATGGTTGGCTGTCAGTCCTGATATAGGGATTATGTGTTTTTGTCTGCCAAGAGCATCTCCTCCCCTTCAATTTAAGCAATCCTATCCTATATAATCTATCTATACTAACAAATGGTAATATGCTAATTAGACCAAGTCAACCAGCCATCTTCTAGACGCCCAACTTACTTCTGGACAAAACCATGGTAGTGGGGGCCAAAGAAGAGGCAGTTAGAGTGATCAGGCCAGCAGGGGATGGAAGTTGGGGACGAGATCAGGCAGGCAGGGGAGGGCAGATAGGGGTAAGATCAGGCCAGCAGGGGAGGGCAGTTAAGGGCAATCATGCAGGCAGGCAGAGGGGTTAGGAGTGATCAGGCAGGCAAGTAGGCGAGTGGTTAGGAGCCAGACATCCCAGATTGTGAGAGGGATGTCCTATGGAATTGGGCCTAAACCAGTAGTCAGACATACCCTGAGGGATCCCAGATTTGAGAGGAACCCCCCTCCATGCACTAATTTTGTGCACTGGGCCTCTAGTCTTTAATAATAAAAGCATAATATGCAAATCAACTGAACAGCTGATCAGTGGAACAACCTTCTGTCTGACCTTCTAGACCAGTGGTTCTCAACCTTCCTAATGCTGCGACCCTTTAAGACAGCTCCTCATGTGGTGGTGACCCCCAACCATAAAATTATTTCCATTGCTACTTCATAACTGCAATTTTGCTACTGTTATGAACTGTAATGTAAATATCTGATATGCAGGATGTATTTTCATTGTTACAAATTGAACATAATTAAAGCATAGTTATTAATCACAAAAACAATATGTAATTGTATATTGTGAAATATTTATTTCTAATTACAAATAAATGAAATTTTGTTTTGAATCATGGTGTAGCATGGGTAACAGTCTTCATATGACAACAGTAAACTACATTGCTACATTTTGCTACACCGAGGAGCGGTGTGTTGGTTCCTAAGACCATGAGAAATAGGTGTTTTCCACTGGTCTTAGGCAACCCCTGTGAAAGGGTTGTTTGACCCCCAAAGGGGTCGTGATCCACAGGTTGAGAACCACTGTTCTAGACGAAGCCAGGGATTCTTGCATGAATTTCATGCTCTGGGTCTCTAGTATTCAATAAATGGAATAACTAAGTAGCTATCCATCTGAAAGGGGAAAAATAGATTTAACTTATACTATATCCTAAGAGGAAAATCCAAGGCATCAAGATATTTAAATATTTTAAATAACCAGTCAATAATGCACTAGAGCAGTGGTTCTCAACCTTCCTAAGGCCGTGACCCTTGCATACAGTTCCTCATGTGGTGACCCCCAACCATGACATTTTGTTACTGTTATGCATCATGATGTAAATATCTGCATTTTCCAATGGTCTTAGGCGACCCCTGTGAAAGGGTCGTTCGACTCCCAGAGGGGTCGCGACCCACAGGTTGAGAACCACTGCACTAGAGGAAAGGTTAGGAAGAAATTATTTTATAACCTGATGTGAGGCCAGTTTTAACCAACGCATAAAAGCAACAAGTAAAAAAGACAAACTTCTGCATGACAGGGAAAAAAAAAAGTAAACCAAGCTAAATGCTAATGACAAGTTAGCCTTATCCTGACCTACTCAGAACTAAAGACTATTTTTCTTTGTGATTGTCAAACATAAGGTATAACTCAGAATACAGTAGGTGAAGAGGTTGCTATCTCAAACAGAGGGTTGAAGTGAGTCATCAAATATGTGTTTACTAGAAAAACTCATTACTGTCTTACTCATCAGAGTAAGGGGAGAGGAATGAGAAAACCATCTCAAATTATATATCCCAAGTTAGACAGACAATTTTTTTAAATTTTCTTTTTAAAATATGTATTTATTGATTTCAGAGAGAGGAAGGGAGAGGGATAAAGGGATAGAAACATCAGTGATAAGAGAGAATCACTGATGGGCTGCTTCCTGCACCCCACCCCCTACTAGGGATTGAGCCTGCAACCCCCATGCATGTGCCTTGACCTGGAATTGAACTATGACCTGGTTCACGTATCAGCACTCAACCACTGAGCCACACCCATGGGCTAAAGACTGTTTTTCTTAATGAAGATAAGAGGAACTTATACTTTACATTACTTATTGCTATAGGCATTCAAATAATTTGAGAAATTGTATACATATATTATTCAATAATTGATCAATTTGTGTATATCACAAAGAAAGGCCCATTTAAGGAGACTGTAGTTGCCTGTGAGGGGTATCTGCTCTATAAGGATTTCTGGTGCTGTAGTCTGTACCATTGCATGCTTACACTGTGCAAAAAACAGGTTCCCTATATTATTGATTTTTATATTACTTGGCTTATTAAGAATATCACACAAATGCAATGCCTGTTTTTATGAAGATATTGAACCATGTGAATAATATGTTTGCAACAGCATCTAATGGGGGCTATGAGGACAGTTTTAGAGCTAGTTGCATTTTACAAGACTCAACAGGCTACACAAAACACAACAGATTTTTGCTCAGATCTCAGTGGGACTTTTCAGCTTGTCTTCTATAGAATATATAAGAATATAGAATATTTGGTTGCATAGCAGCCCAAAATGTCAGATCAGGGACAGTTGGATCGTAATCGATGGCTGTAATCATATAAAATTCATGGTTCCTGGTTTATATATAAAAATACAGTGGAAAAGTTGAATGTTTGACTATGTTGTCATGAACAGGACATGACTAGACTGAAATTATTAAAATTGGTTTCTAACATGGAGCCAGGTTATAAATTTAGAAAATTATATATAGATAATAAATTCTTGGCATTTAATCGACTAACATTTTTTCTGGATACTTTTCAAACTGAATGCTCTCAGATAACATGTGATTTTTAAAAATTATTTTTCCTATTAAGTTACATCATTATTAGCCTGAGTTCTTTGATAATTGGCCCCACCATGTATTCCAGATTATTAACTGTTTTGGGGTTTATTTTGACCAAACTAACACCAACCACCATTGTGAATAGACAATGAGTAGTATAGGAGAAAGAAAAAGGAAAATATAGGTTTAAGTCCAAATTCCTGAGAATTTTTAATAAACTTATTTTTAAAGTCAGAAAGGTAATATATGTTTATTATATACAAACTATAAATATATAAATGTTTAAAAATTAAAATCTCCATAACTTAGAATTGATGCTCTATATTTTAGTACATTGCCTTTTGCTTATTTTTTAGTACTTTTGCACAATCAAAATTATATAATTTACTCAATATGATATTATTTAGGTCATTTAAAATGGTCACATATAAGCCAAAATTATCTTCTTCATGAATATAATTTATAATTATAAAGTATTATTAATTCTGTGGATATATTATAATTTGTTCAATAATTTTTTGTGGAATGACTTTATTTTCAGACTACTTGTAATATTTGTTTATCATGATATCGGAAAAAAATAGGTAATTTTTTAATGAAATTTCAGGCAGCAATGAGAACAGAATCTAACTTTAGAAAGATATTAATTACTCTTGCAGTTGACAAAAACATTTAATAGATCCTTTGGTTTAAGAAAAAAATAGGTCTTTGCCAAAGATTAGAATGGAGATATCAAAACTAAGATTTCTAAACTGTTCTGCAAAATAAAGTAAAAGTGCATTCTAGAGCCTAAAATTTTCCCTGGTATTTTATGAGGTAATGATTGCCCACTTGTTCAGTCTGGTGACAGGATGCAAGTTTCAGGCCAAAGCAGGACAGAGATTTTAGTTACACTGTACTGAGAAGGTTTTGTTTCTTCCAGACACTCTTTTTAGAACAGCTTTCAGTAGAAAAGAATCAAAGAAAGTGTTTTGTTTTTTTTAATACAATGTCTAAATAGAAGGAGAAAAAAATGACAAAAAAAAACCACATAAAACAATATTCATTTTTTGGGGGAACATATTTTTTATCAAAAACTGTATGGTAATACAAGATAATGTAGACAGTTTTGTTTTAGCAAGAACAATTGTCAAAAGTTTAGCAACTTTGAACATTCATAAATCATTTCGGTTCCCCAAGGCTTTTATAAGTTTTGATTGTTCAAGCATAAGAAAGATATGGCTCAAACTCTAGAGACATTTGGTGTTTTGTATTTTGTTTAGTGTCTGAATGATAGATGTGTGAACATGGGTGGTTACTACAAGTCCCTAATCATGCATTTGGACATATGAATGGGATTTAACAAATTGTCTCTCATGGGATGGGCATATTCTTATGATGCCAGTACAGTAATGGAGTTTCCCAGGATGCCAACTCGCTGCTCTCCCCTACTCACCTCTGCATAAACAAAAATTGAGTTGTCCTATGGAAGAGGGGCAAACCTCAGTTTCTCTCTGAGCCCCTTTGGGTCTGTGACTGAACACCAAAAAAAATTATCCAAATAGTTTTGTATATATCTGGCTTTTTCTCTCTTTATACATATCCATCCTTCTTCACTCACCACTTCCAACTGTCCTTCAGCCTCTAAGTTTCCTTGGTATTCAGACCTCTCAAATGTTACTTACACAAGAAAAGCCTGCCTTCCTCATTTAAAAACAAATATTCCTATTAATTTTTTTAAGTCAGAGAGTAGAGAATCTCCAGGTTATGCAGTCTTGCAAGCTATCATACTCTCTTTATTTCTATAGCATGAATCAAGCAACATATGCCCAAAGCTTGTCTTCACATACATGTTTTCCTTTAGTTTAATTTTTTGGTTTGTTATTGTTGTTAATCCTCTAATGAAGGTATTTTCCCATTGATTTTTTTAGAGAGAGTGGAAGGAGGGAGGGAGGGAGGGAGGGAAGGAGGGAGGGAGAGAGAGAGAGAGAGGAGAGAGAGAGAGAGAGAGAGAGAGAGAGAGAGAGAGAGAGAGAGACATTGATTGGTTGCCTTCTGCATGAGCCCCCAACTAGGTCCATGCCCTTGACCGGAATTGAACCCGGAATCTTTCAGTCCACGGGTCTATGGTCTATCCATGTGTCAAACCAGCTAGGGCTCCTTTAACTTTTCACTATCGGTTTTTGTACAAAATTCAATAAAGAGTGATTGAATAAATTACTCTCATTTAATTTATTCTCTAGCCCACCAGAGTTGACTGTTCAGAATTTCTTATGCCACCATGCCCATCCTTACATTACATTCATCTATATCTAAATGTATTTCTAATAAAGATGAGAATGATATCCACATTTCTAAAACCAGGAAAGTTGTGCATAGAATATTTTTTGATATATGTTTTGTTTTTCCAGAACACCTCAAACAGAAAATATCTTATTCACTCATTTGGATATTATCTGTTCTAAATAATTAAAATTTTATATCAGGTTGTATTGAAAGCCAACATTGAGATGTTCAATTAGATAAAAATGCATATAGCCCTGTATCTATTTTGAGTTTATTTTTGTGTATGGTATAAGTTAGTGGTCTAGTTTCAGTTTTTTGTATGTATCTGTCCAATTTCCCAACACCATGTATTGAAGAGACTGTCTTGATTCCATTGTGTGTTCATGCCTCCTTTGTCAAATATTAATTGAGCATAGTGATTTGGGTTGATATCTGGATTCTCTATTCTATTCCATTGGTCTATATGTCCATTCCAATACCAGGCTGTTTTGAGAACAGTGGCTTTGTAATACAGCTTGAAATCTGGTATTGTGTTCCTACCTACTTTATTCTTCTTTCTCAGGATTGCTGTGGCTATTTGGGGTCTTTTTTGTTATTATTCCAGATGAATCTTTGGAGAGTTCTTTCTAGGTCTGTGAAATATGCCATTGGTATTATAATGGCGGGGGGTGCATTGAATCTATAGATTGCTTTGGGTAGTATGGACATTTTAATGATGTTGATTCTCCTAATCCATGAGCATGGTATGCTATTCCATCTGTTTACATCTTCCTCTAATTCTTCTTTTCTTCAGTGTCCTGTAGTTTTCTGCGTATAGGTCTTTTACCTCCTTAGTTAAGTTTATTCCTAGGTATCTTAATTTTTTGATGCAATGGTAAATGGGATTGCTTTTTTAGTCTTTCTTTATGTAAATTAACTATTAGTGTATAGAAATGCCATAGGTTTCTTGGAATTAATTTTGTATCCTGCTACATTGTCAAATTCACTTATTAAGTCTATTATTTTTTGATGGAGTCTTTTAGGTTTTTTATGTACAATATCATGTCATCTGCAAATAAGGGCAGTTTTACTTCTTTTCCAATTTGGATGCCTTTTATTTCCTCTTCTTGTCTAATTGCAATGGCTAATACTTCCAGTAAACATAAGATGGGAAACCGTAAAAATACTAGAGGAAACCACAGGCAGCAAAATCTCAGACATATGCCAAAAGAACTTCACTGATACTGCTCCAAGGGCAATGGAAGCTAAAGAGAAAATAAACAAATGGGACTACATAAAAATAAAAAGCTTTTGCATAGCAAAAGAAACCATCAACAAAACAATAAGAAAGCCCATTGTATGGGAGAACATATTTGCAAATGTTATCACTGATAAAGGTTTAATCTCCAACATCTACAGGCAATTTATACAACTTAATAAAAGGAAGATAAATGATCCAATAAAAAAATGGCAACGGACCTACGTAGAATTATTTTTTCGAAAGAAGACAGAAGGAAGGCCAAGAGACACATGAAAAATATGCTCAAAGTCACTAATTATCCAAGAGATGCAAATCAAAACGACAGTGCAGTATTATCTTATACCTGTCACAATGGCAGTCATCAACAAATCAACAAATGACAAGTGTTGGTGAGGATGAGGAGAAAAAGGAACCCTTTTGCATTGCTGGTGGAAATGCAGAGTGGTGCAGCCATTGTGGAGAACAGTATGGAGTTTCCTCAAAAAATTAAAAATGGAACTCCCATTTGACCCAACAATCCCACTCCTAGGAATATATCCCAAGAAACTAGAAACACAAATCAAAAAAGATATATACACCTCTATGTTCATAGCAGCACAATTTACAATAGCTAAGATTTGGAAACAGCTTAGGTGCCTGTCAGCAGATGACTGGATCAGAAAACTATGCTACAACTATACAATGGAATTCTATGCTGCTATAAAAAAGAAGGAATTCTTACCATTTGCAGCAACCTGGATGGAACTGGAGAGCATTATGCTAAGTGAAATAAGCCAATCAATGAAAGAAAAATATCACATGAAATCACACATTATAACCTGATGAACAAAAAGATAGATACAGAGGCAGTAATACATCAAACAGAATGTGAAATTACAGTGAGAAGGTTAGGGAGAGATAAGAGATCAACCGAAGGAGTTGTTTGCATGCATATAAACATCACCAATCGACACAAGACACTGGGAGGTTAAGGCATGCATGGGAGTGGGGTGGGGGGGATAATGGGAAGATATGTATAATGTATAATGTATATATACATTAATAAAAAATAGTAAAAAATGCATATCACAATACATATATACATTAATAAAAATAGTAAAAAAATGCATATTGCAATTGAGGTTATTCCTTTAAGTTACTCTGATATTCTTGCTTTTGGAAGAGAACAATGGGACATCGGGAATTACAGGAATATGCTCTGACCTAGAAAGATGGGCTGTTCAGATAAGTCTGTCAGCTTTAGAAATGTCTGATACATCTGCCAGTACAGTAAATACATTCAGTCCCAATTTCCTCACCTCATGCATCATTCTGTCTTCATCTCATAAGATCTTCAACACAATGCTACAAATGCCAAGGAAATAATAAAAAGAGTGAGAGGGGAAAAATGCCCAACACCCAGCAACAACATAGCAGTATATAAGTCAATGAAGTCTGTTTGATGAGGGCTTTCATGGCTGCTCCTACAGGCGTGGACATATCCACATGGAATCTTGACACAGTCATTTATAAGTATAACCAGTCCCCTCTGTCATCTTCTTGATCCAAAACAAAAGAATGGAGAAATCATTCTTTAAATCATAAAAAGACTTAAAAACCAAATGCACAAAAGGACAAAGTGATGATTTATGCCATCTTCATATACCATATCCCATCAGTATCCCAGGAGTGTTAACTAAATAAATATGAAACTTGTTGACAATACCTAGTGAAAAATCTTGAGAACAATTTATCTGGAGATGATAGAGACCTATTCCATAAACCACACTTACTGGAGAACCTATAAAGATAAATGACCAAATGATTGGCATTCCTTCTGTTTCTTCTGGAGATGGAAGCCCTTATTAAATTTAAAGGGGTCAAATGTTAGTCTACTAATTTACACCAAGAGCCTGAGTCTTAATATCCTTACCTTTCTCCCTTTGTATGAATACATAAGCACATACCCACATAGATATACACAAGGTCATTGCTTTTATTTTTATACTTCTTAATGGAGAGTTGTGAGAAACTGCCATTTTGGTCAAATTTTCAGTTCAGTTAACATAAATTTTTCCAAAGGCATTGAAAGGTGAGGTGTTTGGTGTCTGTTGTTATATGCATAGTCACATCAACAAGAGAAAGGTCACTTTACATTCCTCTGTAGAGGTGGGAATTGCAGTGTACATTGGTTCACACTTAGTATCTCTTCCAGCACTTCTATTTCCCTGCTGCTTGAAATCATGAGCCGAGAGACTCCTGAAAGCCAAGAGCTTGCTGTTAGCTTGTTATTCATTTTCTTTCTCCCCCCCCCCCCGACCATTTTACTTGAATGTGCTTAAACTGTTGCATAGAACAAGCTATTAGTTGTAAAAAATGTGAAGATCTTTGACCCAGAGTTCTTTAATTTATTTTTCTGTATCATAAGGGAGAAGGATATAAATATTAAAATAAAAAATATTGTTAAGCTAGCTCACACAAGTTTGTGTGTGTGTTAACTCTTTATATTAAGGAAGAGGTTATGAGTAAAATATCTCAGCATACTACCTAAATGCTATCAATTCTCTGCAACTAACCTCAACAACAGATCTAACTGGCCAGAGTGAAGAAATAATAGGGGCTGAAGCAGGAAGTAGGTTTATCATCTATACTTGAAAAAAATGTAAGCAGTAAAATCATTTCCAAAAGTCATAAAGCATCTAGTTTAGCTTTCCAGTAAATAAAATCAAAAGCCACACACACAAAAAACCCAAATAATGATTTAGACAAAATTTCAGATCTTTTCCATCACTAACAGAAATTGGACTCACTCACTTTTCACTGCTGTTCAGTGCTCTTGAGATTCCAGCTATACTCCTTAGGAAAATGAATCTTAAAAATTCAGACCTAAAAGTGGACTTAGAGGTAAGCATGTCCCTTTCTCCAGTGCAGTGGAACCTGCACTAGACTTCAAGTTCCCTGAGTCCTGATTGAGATCTCTTATTTTCAGTTACATTTGTTTGTACTTTTCTGTTGTTGTTGTTTTAAATAGTCAAGTCCCATCTTCATCTCTTGGTTTTCCCTCCCATTATTGAATGTCATGATTTTTTACCAGATGGAATAAACATGGTGTATTTAAGTATTCATGTGGTGATATCCAAAACATTCAAGACTTTGATGTCCTTAGGAATTTAGGGCATAGTTCTAGTTTGGTTCATTCACATTGAATTTGAATGAGAGTTGACTATTTTTTCATTTTCTTGGTACAAGACTGCTTTCCCAGATAATATTTTGGTCAAATTAATAAGTTTCAGATATTGAGGGGGACACAGAGCTTCTATTTTCACAGTTTAATTCCATCTTTGAGTCATGCTTCAGGGTCTTTGCTTTTGTCATCTCTCCTTAGAATGGATAGCACTTGTACTTGGGTATTTCCCTCATCAAGGTTCCATGCCCTCATGCCTATGGTCAAAGAGTTTCACATCAGACATTAGTGACAGTCATTGATGAGGGTTTATTTGACATGCTTATTCAACATGGAAGTCCTTAAGAATGCCAGTGACTAGCAAGTTTATATAAAAAGTGTACTTTTTCAACTAGCCAAAATACTCCATAGCCCAGTTAGTTTCCATTACAACTAAAGGAATTAAAATATATTTATGACCTTGGTAAATGAAATTTAGCACAGTAAGGAAAAAGGACCAGGATTCATTTGTAGTACAAAAATTATATTCTTGCTATTTTAAAATTTGCCTGTGAAACCATGCAATATCTTTGTTCCTCGCTTTTGTTATTCATGACATTTTCTTTACTCATTCCAATCTTAAATATGCCCTGATAAATTTTCTTTCCTCATTTTTGTCTCTCTTGGTCTCAGCTTTCATGAACTCTCCTTCTCTCACTAGATAGCTACTTGCACAAGTGCTCTGCCACATGGCACTCTGATGGCTTATAAATTCTTCTCCATGAGTAAAGCTTTCAGGTCAAGATTCCCAGGCTCTACTCCAGACAAGCAGACAAAGCAGCTGAGTCTTCTATCTGCCCCCACACAGATGACATTCTGAATTCCTAACAGGGTCAGCCGGTTACCAGGAAATGTTTCCCTTCGGTTCTTCTCACTTCCCTCAGTTCCTCCTGATGTTGTTTTTATAGACAAGCCAGATTTTTGGCTTTAGAAACATGTGTGACCTAAAGAAAAGCTGAGCCTGCATTCAATTGCATATCCCACTCTTTCCCTGATCTGACATCTATCCTGACAGCTTGACATCCATCCCCATTTCCAATTTCCAAAAGAATATGATCGCTGCAATCCAGGCCCAGGCAAGGGTCTGGTTGGGTGGTATATCAGAGTTCCTGACTGTGTCCCAGAGAAGAGACAGACACAGAATTCTCTATCATCAGGTTTCCTTTTATTTCTTTGCATCTCTCATTCTAACCCATACCAGAAGATTCTGGAAAGTTTTTGGCTCTTCCTATAGCAAAACATTTATAAAACATTCCTCCTGGGTAGGCTAAGCATTCTAGACTTCCCCAAGCCACATTTCTTCAGCTCTGTCAATCAATGCCCATGGTAGCCTGTTCTTTTTAAAGAAAAACAATGAATGAAAGAAAGGGAAAGGGCAGAATCTGAAACCTGCCAAAGAATGAAGACACTGCTTAGCATTTCTTAATAAGAATAAATTAATGAAAGCAATTCACTGAGTGTTTTCTGTATGTCACCACTGATGAGGTTTTATGGGTGTGATATCATAATTTGGCTGCTTTTGACCTGCCCCTCCTGGTCATTCTAAATTCTGCAGACATTATGCAGATACCTTGCCAACTAAGAAAACTGAATGCCAAAGCCATGCTTTATTTGGGCAGAAATCAAAGGCCCTGTGGTTTGAGGAAAGGCAGGCACAGTTACTTTTCCCAGCTCCACACCACTCAGCTGTGACTAGAATCTGTTTGTAAATATAGCTAGAGTTTGAAGTAGCCTTCCCCCAAAGACAAATGAATTTCTAAGCATGTTTGTACTTGCAAATGCATAGTGTTATACACTTCATGCCACCTTAATCCCTATTAAACTAATCTGAAGTCATTTCAGGCCAACCTTCCACAGTCAAATGAATTATACATGCCAATTGGTCAAATATAAGAAAAGACTAAGCACTTCTTCTGTCTGGCATCCATGTCTTTAAAGCATAATTTTCACACCAATATTAGTTCTTTTCCATTTTGGGGGGATTTAGCATATTCACAAATGAAATTTGTTCCTTGAGAATGATGACCAAATAAATAAATAAATAAGGCAGAATCAGATTTATATAAATGTTAAATATGTAAGAGGAAAATAAAAATACTATAAAATACTTAATTGGGTTTTAAAGAACTAAGGATATCTCATGAAAAAAAATTGGAAAATATTCAACTTAAAGTAATTTGGCATCTACCCCTGTATTTTCCTTTATTCTTCCTATGAGGACAATGGAAATCTGCAGGGATTTGGCAAGATCAGTGGTGAATGAATCCAAATAATACAATATTTTTATAGTAGTCTCTTTGTGTTTTGTTTTGCTTTGACTGTTTCCCTATATGTTGATGCCAGCACAAAGGACAAGTCAAAAAACATATATTAGTGTCACAAGCTACCTATGATGGAAGGTGTGTCAAAGCAATATGTGCCTCACCATATTTCAAATTAAAAATAATTATTGGACTTTTATTTAAAAGAATATTGTCCTCATCTCTGACTTATGTTAGTTTCTGCAACCTGATATATATTTTTTTTGCCTCCAACCTTTAAGGTCTCTGCCCTTCAGTCAGTTCAATCTACTAATAAAATATTTAACTGCTGCATCACCACCTTGTCCCATGTCCAGTCATAAGGATTCTACTGCCTTTCCAATTAAAACCATATTTTGTGAATCCAAGTATATATTCATTGTGGCCAACTTCATTCCCTAATTTATTTCTAACCCCCCTTTTTACCATTTCTTTCTTTTCCACACTTATTCTCAAAAGAGAACTTTCATACATTATTATGAGTTTCGTTATTAACTTTCCAGATTGTAAGATCTTTGAAATAACTGGGCAAACCAGGAAATATGGACAATCAAAACTATTTGGGGATTGAGCAAAGGAGGAAGTGTCAGCAACCAATAATTTGAAGAGCCAAAGAAAATTAAGATAATTGTCAAATTCACAGTCTTCCCCCTCCCTGAAAAAAAAAATCATAAAATGGCTAAAGCACAAAACCCAAAGCTGCCAATGACAGCTTTAACAACTCTGTTGCTGACAAAACAGCTGCTGAATAATGGAACCTAGGAAATGCCTGAAAAATAATGGCATTTTACACATTTTATGTGATACAGGAAGCCCTGTTGAGGTGGCACTCAGCATAGAAATTTTATTCTTGCACTAAGTTAAGAAGATATTTGAAGTCCCTCCTATCACTTCTGTGTGCCGACCAAGAAGATGTTCCAAGCAGTTTTGCCAGACGTATTTGGCAGGGCAGGCTCTGGAGAAAAGCTGGACTTTCGTTGATGAAAATTCTGTACTTTACAGCCTGATTCTGAAGCAATTATTGACAGATGATTAAGCTTCTCGGCAGTGGATCTCTCAGGGAGAACACATGGAAAGGGTGGGTAGATCTGATTGGGATATACTTTATCAAAGACCCAGAAAAGGATGAGTGAATGGCAGGACAGGGAAAGGAAAAGTCTGCTGCAGAGTCTAACAGATATCCCTCCCTTTGCCAGTTCTGTCTACACAATATTTTGATAAAGAGAGCTGGCATTTAACAATGGAATTGTATATTTATTTATTATTTGAAGTTGTAATAAAAATCTTTTAATAAGTCATGTAGGGTTCTTTCCATATGCTGGTTCAAATTTTAATATTTTGCTTCTACTATTACCCCTCCAAAGTCCAGTTTTAAGTTATCTCCTTTACTCTGTTTAAAGTGAATGAGAGAATAAACTACTTGGATTCAAATTCTGATTCTGCTGCTTACAATCTATATGATTTTAAACAAATAATTGAAGCTTTATAAGTCTCGGGTTTCATAAAATTGAGGTAATAATAGAATCCACCTCATATGGGTTGAGGAGTAAATGACATAAAATATGTAAAGTTGCAAGTACCCTGCCTGGAACAAAAGTACATGTTCATTCACTGGCATCATAGATATTTACTGGGTCTCTTCTACAAGCTAGAGTCTGGGATAGGAACTGAGTCTGCAGCAATGGAACAGACATATTCTCTGACTTGACAATGCCTGTTAATTAGAAATGGTAATTGTAGTTTTGAAGAGAAATGATGTTTCTTATGGAGGCCACCTAACATCAGTAGAGAAGAGAACTTAATTTTTTTGCACTTTGAAGATCAAGCAGTTATTTGAGAAGGCTGGAATTTGAGCTGGCTTAATGAGTGTGTGATGGGGAATTATAAGGGGGCCCAGTAGTCAGAAGGGCCCCATGCTTGGTTTTATGTTCTGTGGCCATGATCTTGAAATGTTTACCAGTTTTGCCCTTGAACTTGTGTTTTGAAACTGAGGTCGGATACGACAATGTGGCATGCATGTGAGCAAAGGAGAAAAGTTAGATATATATTTTGCCATTCCTTGCTGCCCCATTCACATATAGTGGTTGTGATGCTCCATAAACACAGAATTTTGGTAGACTTACAATGTATAGGAGTTCAGTGAGACGCAAAGCAAATGCAAATTAAGCATGTAATATCTTCAACTGAGTAAGCTGACAGCCCTTTTAGACCATACTTTCTGTTGGAACCAGATTTTATTTTTGTTTTCAAATACAAGCAAAGTTTATTTAGAAAATCACAAAGGTAGAAGAAATAAGCCATTGGAAGAAGTGAATCAACTGGGCTATGTGGGCTTAGGAAACAAGTTACAGAGGCAGAAGAAAGTCACTTAGATCCAAGGAGAAAGAAAGGCAAAGAAAACAGACCTGGAAGAAGGAGCGGGAGGTGGGGGGGTTGTGGGGGGGAGGGAAATCAGGTGTGCTCCAGAGAGTGAAAACTTGTTCTGGGTCTCTGGTCTTGAGGAGTTTTAACTGAAGGAGTCAGGGGAGGATATCAATAGAATATTCATGAAGCTTTTCAGTTGTGTTTCCTCAGGGTTGTGGTATCCATTGTTTGGTCAGTGCCAGTGTAGGGAATCATTAGTCAATGCAACTGATCCTGATGTCAGCCATTTGGTGCTGCTGTTTTTCTGGGCTTAGAGCTGAAATACAACTGAGGCCTAGATGTTATCTTTAGGGTTAATGCTTAAGGCAATGATCATACAAGGGCTTATATGAGGTTATTATCTGGCCCCTTTCCTTCCCTAAGGGGTTCTACTGCCAGGGAAGGAAAGGTCATGGTAGGGTCCAAACTGAATAACCAATGATATGGAAGGTCAGGAGGTCTAAACCACATGGCCTGAATTTGCTTCAAATACGGAAAAAGGCAGTGCTATTCTAGGAAACATAAATAGTCAAGGGACCTTATCATATCTTTTCTTACTTGTATTGTTTCCTTGTATTAGCCAACCATTTAGGCTGAAAATGATGGCATAGAAGGAAAGGGAAAGATGGCTCCTTTTCCTTTCAGTCCTTCCTTATTCATAGAATGTGATTATATCACAAAGTAAGAAAAAAAAAACATCAGTTAAATTAGTTGTGTGCATCATTTCTACTGTCTGGTAAGTAAAAAATACATATTAAATACAAACCACAAAATAAGAACTGACTTAAATGCAGTGACCTGACTTCAAAATGCCTTTAAAACTGGAATTGGTTAATATAAAGGCAAACAGTAATATTCTTATTAATGATGGTAAGTTTTAATTTTTTTCTCTGCCTAGGAAAACATTGAATAATAAATAAAAAGGGTCATGACAAATTGAGAGGGAGTCTGGGGGGAAAATGCAAAAACTATATATTGGAATTTTAATGGCACTTTTCTTTGCTGATTTTGAACAAGGGGCCTCAGATCAAACTTACATATACAAGATGGGCACCAACTATTTGAAAATTATATAGGCAATCTACAAAGTTTAGTACTCAATGGATTTTGGTATGGATAGGCCTAAAACTTTAATTAATTAAAACATCTCCAGAATAGTTGAAAGGGAATTTATGCCACATTTGAGAAAAGTCAAAATGGCAAAGTAATCAATTTATCTAATTAGACAATTGACATGTGTTTCTTGAGAAGTTACATTATTATTTTATTAAAAGTAAGCGAAAATATGCAGTAGTCTATACAAATGCTAATAACCTAAATAATAAAAACGAGTTTAAATAATGGGCAGCAAAACAAAGTCTTAAAATAACTTGTTACTGAAGACTTGATATATGAGAGAACTGAGTTAGACTTGGTGCTATTTATTTACAAACTCTAAAGGAAGATTAGAGAAAGTTACATGTAAAGTACACTTTTTATTTGTTTCATTGATGTCTCCAACATCTGAGATATTTTATTTCAGGATACATGTGACTATTCCAAAACGTCCTCATTTTTTTTACAAGAAAAAATGTATAATGTTCACCTCTTTTGATGAAAATTGATTATGGTAATTTAATAAGACAACAGAGTTTTATGGAGTTCTGCATGAGAAAGTCTACCAGTTTACCCTCTGGCCAAGTGACTCACTTGTCACAACAGCCTTGCAACACTGTGATCCTCTTTAAGGAATAAATACATGCAAATGTTAGCTATCAGAATGTCCACTAGCACATTATTTTTTTCAATAAATGAATATATTAGTAAATATTTAAACAGGTGATCAATTAAACAAATACTGGTCTATCCATAAATTGGAATTCTATATCTTTATAAAAATAGCATTATACATCATATAAAAGATATAGGAATTTTTTCTGTTTTCAAAAGATTTTATGCTATGTTGAAAGTAAAGAGTAAATTAGTCAACATTATTTATTGTATGAGCACATTTAAAAAATATACCATAATTTCACTGAAAAGCAAAAACAAAACAAGACTAAGTGTATATACCTGCCCAAGTGTAAACAGATTATCACTTATGATAGTATGATTAAAGTGTATTTTCTTTTTTGCTTTTATAGATTTTCTAAATTGTACACCATAAACAAATCAAAATTTAGCTTTATAATTTTTTCAAAGAATAAAATAATGTATTTGATATTTGAAAAATTTCAACAAAGTGCCTTGGTATAGTTTCTTAGGGCTATATATTTTTCAGGGTTTTTTACAATGACTACAATTCCAAATATTAAATCCACATTGTCATAGAGTTTCCTGTAAGAATTGCAAGCTTAAATACCTATATGGGGTAGACAAAGATAGTAAGTAATGGTGGAGAACTAAAGAAAATGTGCCCTTTCAAAAAGCATTTGAATAGTAGCCCATTATGCCACCCCCAAATTTGTCATTTTGGCATAAGGATTATTTTGAGTTGAAGGTAGTTAAAAAGAAGTAGATACAAAAAAAGCTCCCCTTATTTTCCTGAAAGCAGGACATAAATTTGTAGAAATCCCTCCTTCCCTCTCTACTAGGAAGGACAGAAGTTAATCACTAAAAATAACTCTAGACCCTTATCATCCCAGGGACAGCACCAGATGAATCTACATAACGAAGTCACCAACTAACCCCTACTTTCCATTAGTTTCTTCATATACTTACCTACTCACAATTTTGCCACCCTAGAATAACTTACCTTTTCTCTTTGTTTTATCACTTCTCTAAAAATTAATCATTCTTTGTAAACCACCCCAGTTTTAACCACCCCTTTGAGTTACTCATCACTATGTATGCATGTATATATGTATATACTCCCATGTATACCTATGATGTGAATGTTAATGAACTTGTTTGTTTTTCTCTTATAAACCCCTTTGAAACCATGAGGTATGGTCCTTCCTCCGGGTTTTTGCTCTATCTCTTCTACATGAAATATTCTTACCTCAGATTCTCACATGGCTTATTCCCATACTTCTTTTAAGTCTTTGACCAAATATTGCCTTTTCAGTATGGTCTATCATGCCCATGTAAATTAAAATTTTGCATATGTAACCCCCAGAACTCTGCATCCTTGTTACCCTATTTTATTATTCTTTATTGTGCTGTTAATCTCATATATCTTACATTTTTGTTTTACTTATTGCCTTGCTCCCCTTCTAGAATATGAAGTAAAATGAAAGTAAAAATTTGTGTTTGCTTTGTTCAGTACTTCACCTTACAGCCTAGAGCAGTGCCTAATACATATTTTTAATATAAAAATATTCAAAGAAACACTTAATGAATGAAATAATTAACTTACCAATTTGTGGTACTTTAACTACTATACTGTATTCTATCCCCCAATTCAAACTTTCAGCTTCTTAATTTTTTTTTTAAAAAAGAGAATATTTTCTCATATTTCTTTGTATCTCTACCAGTTCTTCCCAACCATTTTTTGGCCATGCCCCACCTAAGCATCTCTAAAATCCTGATGCCCCCTCGCCATGACACATAATTATTATTAAAAAATAAATTCCTATTTATGTGGAGGAAGCCTAAAAGGCCATTAACTTGATCTAAACAAGCTTCCAAGAACATGGCATCCATGAAAGAGAAAAATAAAAGAATTAAAGGATAGTTGAAGTACTGAGGAATAAATCATTAAGAAATTATTAAAAAGTAATAGTATGAAGTTATATGAAAAAATAGCAAATAAAGTTTCAAAACATATAAGAGAACTTAAAAATGCATAAGTATGTCACAAAATATATTTATAACTTTATATGAGACCCCTAGAACCATAAGAAATGCAAAAAGTTCACTGTTTATAACTAATTTTCAAATTTCCCCCTTAAAAAATCAAATTGGCCCCCTTTTAGACATATGCTCCGTGTTGGGAAGCACTGTTTTGCACACAGTACTATGGAGATCATAGACTTTACTAAGGGATATGTTTATGAGAATGACAGTGGAGATGATGCTGAAAGATAGTAATAGTGAAACAATGTTTACATGAGAACATGAAATCACAGTTGGCAAAATTCTATTCTTAAATAATATGCATGTAATAGAGCTATAAATATTTAATGGGGTTGGGAAGGCTTTAGAATTTATCTTACTAGTTATAATAGGGCATTTTAAATTGGAAGTAGAGTAGGTGACTGCTTCCTCTCAAAGCAAAAGTAAGGGGAAGATACTTGGCTTCCTAAGGAGTAAATAGAAACCAATAAAGCTAATAGCCCTGTATGAATCACTTATTCAATTTCCAATATCCCAGAATGTTTCAAAGACTATTGCTGATTGGGTGTTTGGAGCTCAGTAAACATCTGGATCTCCATTATTTGGCTAATTCTCCCAGCTCTGTTATTAGTACTGTCCACTATCATTTCTCACCTGAACTGTTACAATAAACAGGTGATTTTGAAAGTAGTAATTTAGTTTTCAAGATAACAATTTTGTTCCTGGAAAATCAAACAGAGCTATTAATAAATGTTAAAGAAATTAAATTTTAACAAAAGTTGCAAAATCATGTGTATGGTGTGAGTCTATCTTTGGTTACGTATACATGAAAAGGCATGGAAAGACAAACCCCAAATTGATAATAATGATGTTGTGGTGATAGGATAAGGAAAATAATTAGAAAAGAGGAATGAAGGGTTTTTGTTGTTGTTGTTGTTGTTGTTTTTTTACTTTTTACTTATATACAGGATGAAATGTCTACACATTTTAACAGCTGATAGCTCAATTTAGAACATGAAAAATGCATTTTAATAATCACTGTCTCTATAATTATTCCAAGTGTGTATATAAATTTTGGGGGATACCCTATATGTCCCAACTGTTTAAGGTTTTAACAAGTAGCATGTGTTACCTTTGTAACTGAAAGTAAAATAAATACGTCAGAGAGTCTTATCTAAAGAGTGTTCTAAGCACCCATAGTGAGTCAGGAATGTGGTCTCACAGGCTGGGACACCTAGAAGTCAGAACAGGAAAAAAAAATTAATGAAGTAATATTCTTAGAATTCAGTTCTTTGTTGTGGCATTTTTAGTGGACATTGACCATAGTGAGAGGAATTCAAAAGGTCAACACTTTCTGAACCAGGGTTATCACAGCCACGTGGGGCAGCTGATAAATACTGTTGTGGCAACTCTGCTACCTTTTTATCTGCCTCCAAAGCTGATACCTTTGAGGTTGAGTTCTCCTGTGTTTGCCTCAGCTCCTCATTAGAACCCTGAGACATAAGTGTACCTGTAGTTGGTGCAATGACTTGAACTGTGGTCTCCAAAAATATGTATCTCCATCCTAAACCCTGTAATTTTTAATGTTATCTTATATAGCAAAAAAAAAATGTGATTAAGTTAAGATTCTTGAGAGAAGGAGCACAGTTGGGATTACGTTGGTGAGCCCTAAATACAATCCCATGTATCTTTATAAGAAAGAATCAGGGGAATTTGGGGAATAAGCATGCAGAGAAGAAGACAACGACAGAGGAAGAAGTGATATAAAAGTGGTGATAGGGATTGGAGTGATACAACCACAAGCCAAGAAAGCCAAATCAAAATAGATACCATGTATATTTAGATGCTATGGTGAACTAAATAGCATCCTCCCACATTCATATCAACCGAGAACCCTAGAATGTGGCTTTATTTGGAAATAGGATCTCTGCAGAGGTACTTAAGTTTAGCATTGAGATGGGATCATGCTCCATTCTCATATCCAATGAGAATAGCTTTCTAAGAGACAGAAAAGAATATTCAGAGATAGAGAAAAAGGTCTTGTGAATATAGAGGTAGGCAGAGAGTAGAGTGAACACCTCAGTCACAAGCCAGGGAAGCTGGAAGAGAGAAGGTCGGGTCCTTCCCTAAAACTTGCAAAGGGTCCTGCCTTCACCTTGGTTTTAGATGTCTGGCCTCCAGAACTGTGATTAACTTCTGTTTTAAGCCACCAAGTTAGTGGTAATTTGTTACAGCAGCCACAGAAAACTAATGCAAATGCATAGTGGAGAATTACAGATTTGGCTCAAAGTTTATAGTTTGCAGAACTCTGCACAAAGTTTTAAAATTTATTTGCATAAAGTAATACAAAGTACTTTCTTATAACTCTTTCTTATAACACTTTAAACTTCTTCTCTTAAGGCCATTTCCTCCTTTTGATTTTAGATTTTTGTGTTTGTGTATTCTCCCTTTTGTTCTTAAGTTATACAATGGTTTGTTTTCTATTTTGTCACGGTATTTTTTCTGAAGAACTGGCATTTATATTTATTTAATAATGCTGTGTTGTTGTTCTTTTTAATTTATTTTTTTTCCAGTTCATAAAGTTTTTCCTTATTGATGTAGTTTCTGTTTTTTTGAAAGTTAGTAGCATGGTATAGGGGGAATTGTAGCATTAGCACTATAAGGACTCATTTTGTGTCTCTTAATGCAATTGGTTCCAATTTTACTTTTTCAGATATCTAGTATTTATCATAGTATTCATTTATAATTTGTTAATCAGTCCAAATTTTTATTCATTTCAATGGATGAGTTAAGTTTATGTACATTTATTGACATGATTACAATGTCACTATGTTTTGCCTTAGTTTTGTTTTATACAAATAAATACATATGTACATATATATGTAAACACATACTAATATGTTCAAAAGCTTACATTAATATCTTTTTATAATCACCTTAATCTTATTTCTATTAGTTTACTGATTCTCTACTTTGATCTATGTTAAAATTAGTAATCTGTCCTTCCATCTTATCCTTTGCACAATATCGGATATGAAGCAATATTCTTTTACTCTCAATTAATACTTGTAAAGCAATCAGTAAGCTTATTCATATTTTCATAAATATGCTCCATATTCTCTATTTTTATCATTTATCTACATTATCAGAAAATATAGATGTTACGTTATAACTTCAAAGTTTCTCCAATCATTCCAGTTAGTTGAAACTCATTCTTTAGTACATACTCAGGTAGAGCTCATGGTAATAATATTTCCTAAATTGCTACATGATCATAGCCATGTCTTTTCAGCCTTTATGTTGATTTGTCTACAAGAAAACACATTTTATATTTTCTTTCTTTTGAGTATCTTAAATGTTACTTCATTGATTTCTGAAATAACATGTTGATGCTAAAAACTCCAATGACAATCTAATTTTCATTCATTATGCATGGTTTTGTTTTTTACCTCAATGTCCAAGGGATTATTTTAGTCCAATATTATTTCTAGAGTATACCTTGATGTTTGTCTTTCTGTGTAGATTTTCTGAGGTATATATTTTATATATATTTTAATAAGTTTCAAATCTTTCATTTCAAGAACTTGTTAAAATGTTTAGTCTTTTGAGTATATTTTGTTCTTTTGATTTGCTTTTCACATAATGACTCCTATCAAAAATATGTTGAGCCTTTTCTATGAACCTTGATCTCTATTACTTTTCTTGGAATTCATTTTTCATCTCCTTCCTAATTTATTTTTAATTTTTTCTTCTTTCTGTCTTCAAATTTCTAGTAAGGCAATAACAGTAGTTTTATTCATTCTTGTAATTTTTGTGCTGAATACTTTATTTATTAAATACATTTTAATTCTTTATTTTTTCTGTATCTGTAATTATTTGTTCCAAATTTTCAGAATTTTATTTATGTTTTTCTTTCTTAGCTCCTATAATTTTATTTATTTGAGGTAACCTTGAAATATTCATACATTAGCTTCCCAATCCTGCTGTAACAAATTACCACAAATTTAATGGCTTAAAACAATACATATTTGTTACCTTACTGTTCTGGAAGTCAGAAATCCTAAAGGAGTCTCACTAGGCTAGAATTAAGGTATCAGCCAGAATGAGTTCCTGATGGAGTCTCCCAGGGAAAATCTGTGTCCTCGTCTTTTCCCATTTCTAGAGCTTACCCACATTCTTTGGCATAGTCTCATTCATCCATCTTCAAAGCCAGCAATGTTGAGCTGTGTCCTCATGTGCACATCTTTCTGGTTTCCTCTCTTTAGCCTCCCTCTTGCACTTACAAGAACCCTTATGATCACATTAAGTCTCTGGGTAATCCAGGCTTATCCCCCTATTCTATGAAATTTGCATCTGATTGACAACCTTAAGCCCATCTGCAACCTTAGTTCCATCTACAACCTAATCCGTTTTAGCCAGGCAACCTAACATATTCAGAGATTCAGTGAATTAGGATGTAGATACCCTTAGGGGTCATTATTCTGCCAATACGATTGGCATATAATTTTCAAATGCTTTGTGGGTTTGTCATTTTTGCATGACATTATTTTCTTTAGGAATAATACCCTCCTTATCTCTTATTTAACCATCATATGGGGTCCAACCATAATCCTTTTATGTAAAAAAGAGAATTCTTCTAGGTTCTTGGTTCCAGAGCTTCCTCTCAGTTGTTTCCACACAAAAATTATATGATTTTGAGCTCTGCCTCTTCCCTCACCTTGATCTGACCTGTCTAGTCCTTTGGCCCCACTGTCTCTATCCCACTCAATTTCAATTTCAGTCCAAGCAGTTTCTCCTCAGTGCAGGGATTTGTCGGAAAAGATAGATTTACCTTGATAATACTGGGAGTTTAATGGCCTCCAGCACCATTAGCATTGGTAGTAATGCAATCCATTGAACTCGCCTTCAAATTGATTATTGCAAAAACCTGTCATAGTTGTTTTTTTTGTTTATTTAATTTTTGTTTTTGTTTTTTTTACTGTTATTCTCAAATTAGCCCATTGCTCACCTTTCTCAGAACTAACAGAATCCCAATTATCTCTTTACTTCTTTCTACACAGATATGGACACAACATATTGTAAATTGTTGGTGGTTTGTCACCACTCACATTTAGAGGTTCAGGAAGATGCTTTTTCATATAGTTTTGTATGTGGGTCTTTGGTTTTGCTATAGTCATTGCTTTGTTTATTTTAATGGGTAGGCTGAGCGATTCCAAAGCTAGGCCACTGCCATCTTAGATTCTTCTTTCCCTTTTAGGGATATCAGCAGAATTAGGTACAGCAGGTCCAAACTCCCTGTGAGGAATACATGGTATTTCTGTAGTGTAAGCCTGTTGGAATAAGGAGAGAATGATATCTGTTACTATAGAACTTCTATTTCTTTAACTCTGTCTCTTTTCTTTAAAGGGTGCACATTAAGGTTGGAAAATAAAAGTTGGCAGTTCTGGAGAGACAAACAGTTCATTAAGAAGGGATGCTTATCTGATGTAACCTTCCCTCTTTATCACCAAAGGGGTTCTTACCCAGTTCATAGCTTGGATTTGGTTATCAATTTGTTAATTGTTCATTTATTCAGATATTTATAATTTATCTCCTATGTGCTAGTTTTATTCTAAGACATACAAAAATGAATGAAACTGAGACCCAACTCTCAAATGTCTTAAGTTTATTGTGGAAGGTAAATGATTATACAAATAACTAATATAAAAGCTATAAAGGTATGTCCTTTATAATAATAAAGCCAAAAGAAATAGCAAAATAACATTTTTCTTTACCTCATTTCCATTTGAATTGTCCCAATAACTCAAGGATTTACTTTCAGGTAGACCAGGAAGCCTTAGGTTTTCAACTACCCCCAAAGTGGGGACATGATGGGTTTGCTCAGTTATAGGGATGTGCAGAATGGAGAATTTTTCCCTCAAGGAGTGCCTGTTTAACAGCAATTACTGTGTGATTAATTCCAACATTCTGGCAAGAAAGGAAAACCAAAAATATTTATAATAAAGTTACTCAGTTTCAGAAAAATGGAATTATTACAAAATATGGTCTTTTATTTTTGAGAAAATAAAAACCTGAAAGAAATAGTTTTGCAAGTAAATAACCATGAAGAAGCTTGGAGACTGTTTAAGAACAGCTGATTGGAAACTCAGGAAAAATGTTTGCCTCAGCCCAAAGAGAACAGGCATTTGAAAATAAACACTAAATGCCTAAGTGGCAAAGGAAAGAAGCTATTTTAAAAAAGGAGGGAGTGGGTGAAAGACTCTTTACAGGGAGAAAAAGAATTTTCCAGGAAGAGTGGGAATCCTATAAATGTGATAGGTCAAATTTACACAAAATTACATAGGTCAAAACTGCTTGCCTACCTTGCAAGAGAGTTCAAGGCCAAACACAAAAGTCTTCAAAAAAGGGGGAAAGAAGCCAGTAGAGTATTAATGGGACTACTTCAGATTCCAGGTTTTAAAAAAGTTGTACTCAAGCACATAAAGGCTGTAACAAAAAAAAATTGTCATGGTATTTATTCAAAAAGTAGATCTTATGGAACTTTCTCATTTTGTTTTTTAATAATCTGAAGAATTTTATAGATTAATACATGTTATAAATGTTTCTGAAGGGACATCATATATAGCATATACTTTAATTTTTTAATTTATATTTTACTAGAGGCCTGTTGCACAAAATTTGTGCATGGGGATAGAGGGGAGGGAAGTCCCTAAGCCTGGCCTGCACCCTCTCCAATCCAGGATTCCTTGGGGAATGTCCAACTGCCTCTCACAAGCCAGGACCACTGGCTCTTAACTGCTTGCCTGCCTGCCTGCCTAATTGTCCCTAACCCCTCTGCCTGCCTGGCTGCCTGCTTGATCGCCCCTAACCACCTCGCCTGCCTGATTGCCCCTAATCATCTCTGCCTGCTTTCCTGATCACCCGTAACAGCCTCTACCTCACCCCACACCCGGAACCCAGTATTCTCTACCTCTGGCTTTCTGCAGGCACCCAGGACCTAGCTGGCTTCACCTGGGCTAGCTGCAGCCACAGGGGACCATGGTGGGCAGCTTTGCCTGGGCCACCACCACAGGCGCTGGTGCCCGGGACCATGGGCCATGTGGCTTGTTCCTCTCAGGGGATACAGGTGCAGTTACTGGCGCCTGGGACCATGGGGTGGGCAGCTTGTCTCTCTCCTGGGCCACAGCCTGCCTGGTCCCCATTCCTCTCTTGTGAGCTCATTTGTGCCTGGCTGGTAACCATTACTCTCTTCCCGATATTGAGTGTCTGAGCTGTTATGGTGTGACTGCATGAAATTGTGACAACCATTTGTATATTAGCTCTTTATTATATAGGATTTAAAATCTATTTTTTGTTGTTGATAGTATTCCAGATAACTCAGTTTTCTCCCCCTCCCCCTTCTCCATCAAACCCCTACTTCCCGCCGAAACCTGTTTGGCTCAGTGGATAGAGCATCGGCCTGCGGACTGAAAGGTCCCAGGTTCGATTATGGTCAAGGGCATGTATCTTGGTTACAGGCACATCCCTAATAGAGGATGTGCAGGAGGTGGCTGATCGATGTCTCTCTCTCATCGATGTTTCTGGCTCTCTATCCCTCTCCCTTCCTCTTTGTAAACAAAACAAAACAAAAAACTACTTCCCATTCTTCACCACCCTATTTTCCATGTATTTTAAACAGAATCTATGATAGTGTTGGCTGCCTAACAAAAATACTCTAAAGCTTAGCTGCTTAAAACAATTATTTAATAGATCATGAATCAGTGGGTGGGCAGTTTGGACTGGGATCAGTTGGGCAGATCTATGGGTCTTCTCTGTGTCTCACTCATGTGGCTACAGTGGATGGTCAGGATGGCCTTACTCACCAGTCTATAAACCCTCAGCTTCTCCTCCCTGGTTCTCCTTCATGTGGTCTCTCCAGCAGGCTAGCTCAGGACTGTCACATCCTTGTTTGAGGATGACATGTGCAGCCACAGAGAGCAATTCCTAATGTGCAAATGTTTATGAGCCTGGGTTTGGGTTTTATATTCCTCATTTCCCATTGCCTAAAGCAAGTTGTCTAGCTATGCCCAGATTTAAAGGAGCAAGAATGAAACTCCACCTCTTGTTCCTTAGAATGGCAATTACCATACAGAAAGATGTGTATATAAAGATAACAAGAATTATTGTGGCCATTTCTGAAAACAATCTACCACAGTTTGCCCTCTAGCTACAAAATAAACTTTCTTCCCACATGCAAAATAAATTCTCTCTCTTTTCCCCAAATTATATCTTATTATGGTAGCAAGCTTGAAGTACAGGATCTTTACACAGGTCCAGCTAGGGATGAGGATCTTCAGATTCAGCTCCTTGGGTATGGCTTCTTATCCAAACATTTATACATTAAAATTATTCGTCAACTTTACACACACACACACCATATAATAGTGAGAGGGTACAGGTAACACTATAGATACTCCCATGCAAAATAGGAAGAACAGAAGTACAGAGCAGTCACACTGGTTTACAGTAGTGTGATCTTGTCAAGCAAATATTAACAAGGGCCTCTACTCCTAGAGCTGGGAGTGGTCCTTAATTGGGGGCCAGTTCTAATCCCCAGGAATGGTTCCTAAATCCATTGTTCTGTGTGGCTCTTAGCTATGACAACTAGAGGCCTAAGTACTCTTTATTGGGGCCCAGAAGCCTCCTTTGGTTTTGAACTGTTTCTTTTCTGTTCAGCCAAACCTTGCAGTGCTTTCATTAAGCTTTAAGAGTTCCCCCAGGAAGCAGAATAGAGTCCTCTCCATACTCAAAAGCTATATCCACAAATTCTTTAGAAATAGACACCATCTATTTGAGCAGTCTATGGGAGTGATAGGGAAAAATAGCCTTAACATTACTGAAACATCTTTTGTTCAAGTCTATTAGGCACCACCTTAAACCTTCCAGAGGACTTTAAAATGGATCTGTTAGCCATAGTTTCAATTTAGCCTTTACCAAAATCAAATTCTTATTTTGAGAATCTTTTGCTGTCTAGATAGACTAGAAATGAAAAACAACTTTATTTTCTAATCCAGAAAATTTGGCTTTCCTGTACATCTCTAAATTCTGCTTGCCAAATCTTTCTTTAGCTCATCCTTCTCTTGCAATAGCATATTCAGGTGCCACTAAGAGAAGCCAATGGATGCTTTAACCATTTGGCAATAAAAGCATCGTTGGCATATCTACAAGTTTATTGGGTACATTTATTTTTATATGGTGACAGTTTTGCTGATTTTTTTGAAGCTACATAACATGGCTCTTCATCTTCTTAGCCAGCTATTGCTGTTTCCTTACCACTTTCCTAGCCTCTGCTCACAGCTCGTTTGCCTTTTTTTTCATATTTTACCAGCAGTTTCCTCATTGATTTTTCATACCCCACTTGCTATGTGATCCCAGAAAGATTGCTATATATATGTTCTGAATTTTGTTACAGGAACCTGTCACTTCTGGTCCCAATTTCCATATTGGTTTAATTTTTCTGTATAATAAACCACTCCCATAAAAAAATTGGCTACTACAAAACAAGAATTTATTTGAGCATGATTCTCCACACATTGTCTTTCTTCCTCAAATCAAGCTTGTTCACATGGCAACAGCTTCCCAAGCACAGGGAAAGATGAGCCCCAATGCACAAACATTTTTTAAGACTTTGCATGATTGCTATTATTCTATTGGACAAAGTAAGTCACATCCCAAGCCATCTTCAAATGGTGGAGAAATGAACTCTGTATCTTGAGGAGAGAAGCAATCAAGCCACATAGCAAAGGATGTACTTATAAGAATGAAAAGAATAATTGTGATCCTCTTTGTAAACAGTCTACCACAAAAGCTAGTAATTACAGTTCCAACATCAGAAAATGCACACAAATGTGCTACACTGTTTGATAGACAATTGAGTCCACATTTAGGGATACATAGGACCAATGAAAAGCAGTATTTTATATGCCCCCACTATACAAACATTCCTTTAAATGTATTCAAATGAATCAAGTCAAAAGCCAGAAGGAAGGGTACTTAAAGAGAAAAGAAGACAGTATCTCCCAAAATGACAACCTGAAGCTTAAGGAATGAGATGTGAAGGGTGGGGGTGTAGGGAATAAGTTAATCTAAAAGAAGTAGATGTCCTGTGTCCCTTGATATCTCTAACACATCAAAATTATATCTGCTGAATGTAACCATAGAAGTATTTTAGGTAATTTTAGCCCCTGTTTAGGATTACATCACTCCTTTCCTCTTCCAGTTATCATAAATTTTAGGAATTTATTCTCCATTGAATTATGGATCTTCCCAGAGCATGAAGTCTAGAGTGATGACCCCAGTTGCTATAAACCAGAAACAGCTCTGAATGGGAGCCATAATTAAGAGGTAGAATGTTTAACAATGACTTGTTGGAGGAAAGGCACCATTTGTAACCAATCTAAAAAATGCTATCTATATGTATAAAAGGCTCATATTTTAAGTGTCTGACCATCCAACTGGTCGCTATGATGTGTACTGACCACTAGTTGGCAGACACTCAATACAGGAGTGGTCTTGAAGTGCACTGGCCATTTTCAGTGAAATGGCACAACAGACCTGGTGCCCACAAAGCAACACTCAGCTCACCCCAAGTGAGACACAGGCTCCACCACCACTCCAGAGCAACACCCCACCAAATCACAGCCAATACTACTGAGTCCCTATGGTGCAAAATGTAACCCACAGCCCAGCCTAGCCCAAAAAAAAAAGGTCGCTGTGGGTGCTGGGTAATGACATCATGTAGCAACACAAGGTTCCTCTCCCTAGCGAATAGTTTCCTTGGAGTTTCTTCAGCCTAGAAACATGATTTAATTTGTGCTAAGTGAAAACATTTTACACTTTAACCAAATATTTGTGAAGTATTTTCCCATGCCTTGTCTCATTTGATCCTCACAGAAGTTCTAGAGTAGTAGGTAGATAGAAGACTCAGTGGAATCCTATTTTGTTTTTATTAGCCAGAAAATGGAGGTTTAGAAACTTGACCCGACTGAAAAGAACTAAGAAATGGTGGATCTTGAAAATGATTTCAGGTTTTCTCACTGTGCATAATATAGCCAAACACTGCTACAGTTAAATATTTTACTCTTTGTTCTCCCTATGTGATTTACAACAATAACCTGCTTTGTGTTGGTATTTACTGCTGTGTTGCTTACAATTACCTGAAAGAGAAGTTGGGGTGCTTCCTGGGCTAGAAAAAGTTTAGATAAATCAGAAAGCAGGTCTAATTAAGCAAGTTTATCTATATATATAAAGCCCTCACTGGTGCAATTTTTCATTCTTGATTGAACATGAATTTGGTTCACACTTCTATTATAGAGAAAGGGCTAATAGTGATATTAAAATATTTCTTCTAATTTATTTCCTTTCTATGTGCACAATTTAATTCACCAGGCCACAAGTAAGAATATATAAAGCTATTTATTTCATCTCATAGTTACTGAGAAGACTAGAAAGAAATACATTAAAACAATAACACTTTTTTTTATCATTGTTGTTTGAACTCCATAATTGTTTTTCTTTGTATGTTTTATGTTGTAATTCTCTAAAATAAAAGCAGCTTACACATTAGAAATGACAATAACTAGAATATGAACTTATTCAGAGTAGTCATTAATATACTTCAAATATTTTGTAATGAAAACAGAATATAAACAAGCATACATGCATCATTCTGTGATTATCTTTTCTAAAGTTAAATGACACTTCGCCGATTGGATAAATAGTCTTTCACACAGCAATTTTCCCTAAGAAACAAGTTTTGTATAGTACTTTTATAAATAATTAGGAATGTAGAGAAACTTTTTAATTGTGAACATGGCTCTGGATAGTTTGCTAAATAAAAATAAAATGGTAAAGTGTTACCATGGGAACAATTTGCAGAATTATCAGGAAAAGTTTTGGAACCCTTTAGAGCTTGTCTGGTTGCTGCTTTTGAATAGATTATATTCTAGATAAAATAAGGCAGAAGATACTGGTTAAGTCAGGGGTATGCATTTGATTTTACTATAAAAATACATCGACACATTGGGCAATAAAATATTTTTGGGAGACATATATGAGTCTAAACTCACTTAGCATTCCTTATAACGATTTCATTTTGGCTTTGAAAAAATCTTTACATAAACCTCAAATTAAATACACTTTCTACCTACTATATGCCATGTTTAACTCAGGTTTTCCTAAAAGTAGAGGATGGATGGGAAATAAATAGACCTATTACACTGCATATTCCTTACTTAATATATTATTATTAACCTCTGCTCCATAACTGTGTTAATATCTATTGCAATGTAATGTAATTGTTAAACATTTAGACAATGAGGTCACCTGGAAGAGCCTTTATGAGAATTTCTACATTGCCAAACACACTAGGAATTATTTAAACTACATATGAAAGAAAAACCTATTCAATCACACAAACTATTCCAAAAAATATAAATAAAACAAGATCAACATCTGTTCTATATACTAAAGTTCAATATTCTCTAATCATTTTTTCTGTTTCTTTCATTGCTATATCCCCAACCTCTAAAAAAATAGATGGCATAAATAGTAGGCACTTAATAAACAAATGCTTAATGAACTAATGAATAAATGACAAATATTTGTGTATGTAAGAAACTTCCTGACTGAGAAGAGGTAGCTCCAGACACACATGGTGCCAACTATTGGGTCCTTTCAGTAGGGGACATCTCATCTTTATCCTTGTGTACATCCAAATTCCACCACTCTTCAGAGCACATTTTAAGACTTAAATATTTTCTTAAGATTCCCTGACTACTCCAGCCTTCACTGGTCTCCTAAATAGACTTTATCAGCCCATCTTATAGGTATGTAGTGCTTTTTTATTTTTTACAGTTAGTTCATACTTTCTGAATGGACTGTGTGTGTCCATTTCAAGCTATGTCTTCTCCCTAATTTATTGATACAAAGATTAACAATACATGGCCCCTGTCCTTGAGAAGCTTACTGACTGGTGGGAACACACATTATATATAAAAACCCTAATATGCAAATCGCCTGAATGGCAGAATGACCGGTTGCTATGATGGACACTGACGACCAGGGGGAAGACATTCAACACAGGACATGCTGCCGGGTGGTCAGTGCACTCCTACAAGGGGAGCGCTGCAGCAGTGGTGGTAGCTTCTCCTGCTTCCAAGGCAGTGTAAGGAGCAGTGAGCCCAGCTTCTGGCTGAGTGCTGTCTTGGTGGCGGTAGCCTCTCCCGCCTCTGAGGCAGCACTAAGGACACCTCAGGGGATGTCTGCCTGCCAGCTAAAGACCCCTCGGGGGATGTTCGCCTCCCAGTTTAGGAGTGGGCTTAAGCCAGCAGGCAGACATTACCTGAGAGGTCCCAGATTATAAGAGGGTGCAGGCCGGATTGAGGAACTTTCCCCACAAGTGCACGAATGTTATACACTAGGCCTCTAATGTAAAATAAATGAGTTCAGCATGCCAAATGGTAGATGGTTAGGTTGGGCCTCTTAACATCAATTCTACCCTTCCTCTGTTTAAAGAGATTGGAAAGCTGGAAGAGAAACCAAGATGGCGGCATAGGTAAACGCCTAAACTGCTGCCTCCCACAACAATATCAAAACTACAACTAAAAGATAAAATGGACACCATCCAGATCCACGGGAAAGTTGGCTGAGTGAAAATTCTATAACTAGAAGGAAAAAGGAAAGCACATTGAGTCAGAGAAGCTGCAAAAGGCTGAGTAGAAGCAGCTGAGTGCATGGGAGGTAGAGTGCATGGCTGGCTTCCTCAAGTGAAGCTCCCAACTGCTCTGACCTCCAGTCCAGGGCGAGACTCTGGGAACCCAGACCCAATTGGGGGGAATCTGGATTATCAGGAAAAGGGAAAGCACACTGAGACTCAGGGGAGCTGTGCAAGGCAGAGGTCCAGAGGTGCATGTGCAGAAAGAACTGACTGCTGAGTGCATGGGGGCTGAATGTGTGGTTGGCTTTTAAAGCGGGACGGAGAAGGAAGCTCCCTACTCTGCTGAACTCCAGTTCCAGTTTCTAGGAACTCAGACTCATATGGGGAGAAACTGGACTGTTTGGCAGCAGACGAAACTCGAGGGTGGCTTTCTCTCAGAGATGCTTACAGAATGTACCGAGGGGCACTGAGACACAGGAGCTTCATAGGACAGGGATAACATGAAGTCAACGCTGTCTGCTTTATCCTGAGACTCCACTACATCCAAGCTGAGCACAGAGGCTTTTGCAATTTTGTAAGTCTTGTCTCCTAAGGGTATTTCCAGCACAGAAGTTCTCCCAGCATAGACACAGCTGATCCTCAAAGCCAGTTGGCCTTGAGGTCAACTCCTAGTGATACCGACAGAAATCAAGACTTAACTACAACAAGGCTATGCACACAGTTCACAAAGGGGTGCACCAAAAGTATCCATCTCAGGTAACTGGGGGTGGCTGAGCCACTGTGACCTATAGGACACCTACCACACAAAGCTACTTTATCAATTCAGGGAAGCAGCCAAAATGTGAAGACAAAGAAACAGATCACAAATGAAAGAAATGGAAGAAAGCAAACTACTGGATATAGAGTTCAAAACCACAGTTATAAGTTTTCAAGAATTTTCTAAGAATGACCAATAAATTTAGCAAGACCCTCGTGGATATGAAAAAGGACCAACTAAACATTAAACATACAATGATTGAAATAAAAAATATTATACAGAGACCTAACAGCAGACTGGAGGACTGCAAGAATCAAGTCAAAGATTTGAAATACAAAAAAGCAAAAACCCCCAACCAGAAAAGCAAAAACAAAAATGAATCCAAAAATTTGAAGCTAGTTTAAGGAGCCTCTGGGACAACCTCAAGCATAACAACATCTGAATTATGAGGGTACCTGAAGAAGAAAGAGAGCAAGATACTGAAAACCTATTTGAAGAAATAATGACTGAAAACTTCCCCCACCTGCTGAAATAAATAGATTTACAAGTCCAGAAAGTGCACATAACCACAAACAAAAGGAATCCAAAGAGGACTACACCAAGACACATCATAATTAAAATGCAAAGAGCAAAAGACAAAGAGAGAATATTAAAAGTAGCAAGAGAAGAACAGTTATTTACCTACAAGGGAGCACCGATATGACTGTCAGCTGATTTCTCAACAGAAATTTTGCAGGCCAGATGGAAGTGGCAAGAAATATTCAAAGTGATGAATAGCAAGAACCTACAACCAAGATTACTCTACCCAGCAAAGCTATCATTCAGAATTGAAGGTTAGATAAAGATTTTTTCCAGCTTCACAGATAAGATGTGCTAGGTCTTATTTTGAGGGGATGTCTTATTTTTCCATGAAGAAGAATACGGTACACATTTATTATTGAACTAAAAGAAAGGAAATTTGTTGTTGAACAAAAACATTTATTGTTGAACAAAAAAAGGAAATTTATTACCTGTATATGGTACAGTAATAGTCATCACAAACCAGCTCACTGATTGGCCGCAGCGCAGCCGGAGCTGTTCAGGCAGTGTGAGGACTCTTTAAATCAGGAGTCAGATGCCTTACAGTAGCTTCAGGGGGCTTATATTCCGGGGTGGCCTTATTTTCGGGGGAGGCCATATTATCAGGGAGGTCTTATTCTTGGGGGGATGCCTTATATTACAGCAAGAGGCAAAACTGAAAGGTCTCATTTTCGGGGGATGTCTTACTTTCAAGGAAACAGGGTATGGGGGGTGAAAGAACAATTTTAATAATCTAAACAATAAAAATTTATTAAATTAAAAAAAATAAAGAGATTGGAAAGCTGATTCCTACATTTTTCATATGTGCTTAAAGTGGTCTATGTCTGAACTCAAATGCACCAGATATACTCAAATGATAGATTAAAATGCATGTGAGGTGGTAACTGTCTTTCTGCCTCTATTAATACTAGCAAGCAAAGTCAACAGGTGTGTTTGTGGTGACAGGACTCTATGTCCGAGTCTAGTTACTAGCATTATGGCCATGGGAGAAATTATGATAGTAGCAGCAATTTCTGAACCATGGGAAGCAGTTGTGGAGGGACCTTCAAATCCATAATCCAGTAGTGGCTGAATTAAACACATCTTGAAATCACTAGTATTTCCCATCTTGCAATGATCCCAATTGATCTACCTGGTATGGTACAAATACATGGATAATAGAGTAGGGACACTGAAAAGAGAGAAAGTGGCTCTGTCAGAGGTAAAGAGTATTTAGGAAAGATAATTATTCAACTGAGCCAGGCAGGCTATGAGAAGAAGGAAACATTGATTGTAACAATGAGTGCTACTAGTAGTTCAAGAATCAGTGAATTTTTATACCAGGACACTTAAAGAGGATCCACTACAGCCTTTTACTTTAAAATAAAAAGACACTTAGAGAGGGGAACTAGAAAGTGTGAGTCCAATGGACACCAGGCCCAGGGCAGAAGAAGACCTTCCAATCTTCTAATCATGGCAAACAAACAAACACACAAACAAACAAAAAACCCAAATAAATCACAGAAAATAAAAAAAGTTTGTGTGTGTTCTTAACTCACTGTAGCATTAATTTATTATTACTGAGGATTCATTATGTCCATGTATTATATAAATAAAATTTTATTAAATTATAAATCAGTTCAATTATTTGAAACTTTTAAAAGGAAAATTAAATTGTATTCTACTTGTAACACATATTTTTATGTTTTTAAATAAATCTTTATTGTTCAGATTATTACAATTGTTCCTTTTTTCCCCCATAGGTCCCCTCCACCCAGTTCCCACCACACCCTCTGCCCTTACTGCCCCTCCCACTGTCCTCATCCATAGGTGTACAATTTTTATCCAGTCTCTTCCAGCACCCTCCATACCCCTTTCCCCACAAAAATTGTCAGTCCACTCCATTTATATGCCCCTGATTCTATTATATTCACCAGTTTATTCTTTTCATTAGATTTTTTTATTGACTTTATTTTTAAAAGTACCTGTTGATAGATATGTATTTGTTGTTCATAATTTTTAGCTTTACCTTTTTCTTCTTCTTCTTAAGGAAAACCTTTCAGCATTTTATAATACTGGTTTGGTAGTGATGAACTCCTTTAGCTTTTTCTTATCTGTGAAGCTCTTTATCTGACCTTTAATTCTGTATGATAGCTTGCTGGGTAGAGTAATTTTGGTTGTAGGTTCTTGCTATTCATCATGTTGAATATTTCTTGCCACTCCCATCTAGCCTGCATAGTTTCTGTTAAGAAATCAGCTGACAGTGGTATGGGTGCCCCCTTGTAGGTACTTAACTGTTTTTCTCTTGCTGCTTTTAATATTCTCTCTTTGTCTTTTGCTCTTGGTATTTTAATTATGATGTGTCTTGGTGTGGTTCTCTTTGGATTCCTTTTGTTTCTGGTTCTGTGGGCTTCCTGAACTTGTAAGACTATTTCTTTTAACAGGTGGGGAAAGTTTGCTGTCATTATTTCTTCAAATAGGTTTTCAGTATCTTGCTCTCTCTATTCTCCTGGCACCCCCATAATTTGTATGTTGGTACACCTCAATTTGTCCTAGTGGCTCCTTACACTATCTTCATATTTTTGGATTCTTTTTTCTTTTTGCTTTTCTACTTATGTGTTTTTTGCTTCTTTGTATTTCAGATCTTTGACTTGATTCTTGTGGTCCTCAAGTCTGCTGTTAAGTCTCTGTATAATATTTTTTATTTCAGTCAGTGTATGCTTAGTTTCTAATTGGTCCTTTCTCATATCCTCTAGGGTCTTGCTAAATTTATCAGCCTTTTCTAGAAAATTCTTGGAAAACCTTATAACCATGTTTTTGAACTCTATATCTAGTCATTTGCTTTCCTCCATTTCTTTCATTTGTGATCTGATTCTTTGTCTCCACATTTTTGCTGCTTCCTTGAGTTGATAGAGTGGCTTTGTGTGCTAGGTGTCTTATAGGGCCCAGTGGCTCAGCCTCCCCAGTTACCTGAGGTGGACAATCTTGGTGCACTCCTTTATGGGCTGTGTGCACAGTCTTGTAATAGTTAAGCCTTGATTGTTGTTGGTATCACTGGGAGGAACTGACCTCTAGGCCAATTGGCTGTGAGGATTAGCTATGTCTATGCTGGGAGAAGTTCTGTGCTGCAAAAACCCTTATGAGATAAGACTTGCAAAAGCCTCTGTGCTTAGGTTGGATAAGGTGGAGTCTCAGAGTGGAACAGACAGCATTATGTTTCCCATCAGCCCAGCCCTAATAGGCTTCAGTATTTCAGTGTCCTTTAGAAATCAGTGCAAGCACATCTGAGAGAAAGCCGCCCTCAAGTTCCGCCTGCTGCCAGACAGTTCAGTTTATCCCCAAATGAGTCTGGGTCCCCCAGAGTCTTGCCTGGAACTGGAGTTCAGCGCAGTTGGGAGCTTGAGAAAGCCTGCTGTGCTCTCAGTTGCCAGTCCTCTATGTGCACACATCTCAGTACCTCTGTCTCCCGTAGCTCCTCTGAGTCTCACTGTAATTTTCTCTTCTAGTTGTAGAATTTCTACTTAGCCAGCTTTCCTATTATTCTGGATGATATCCGTTCTGTCTTTTAGTTGTAGTTTTGAAATTGCGAGAGGCAGCAGTTTAGGTGTTGCCATCTTGGTTTCTCCCTCCATCTTCCAAATATTTTTGATCTTCCCTGCATTTTCCTTATCAGCCTATACAAACAAAACCATTTTTTTAAAACAACAGGTTACCAGAATGTCTTTTACATACTTTAGAAATAACTTATGTCAATGATTGAGAAAGTGTTAAAGATCTATAAATCCTTTCTGCATAAAAAAAGAAAATTAACATTCAGAAAAGCCCCTTTGAATTTAGTCATTCATTTGCTTGTTGTATTAGTGGTTGTGATTAAAACTATCATATATTCTGGATCTTGAGCTTATTTACAACTGTTCTTGATTTTGAGTATGCTGAAAGAATGTTCATGGTGATGTGAAATTGTCAGGGTAATGAGAACATGATGGGATCATTTTGGATGTAGAGAAGGGCTATCAAGCCAAGGCAAATGAACTTGAATCTGTAAAATAAAATAAAAAATTAAAAGAGAGGAATTAAAAAGGAAACATCATTCCAAGGGCAGTGTTCTGAAAAGGAAAAAAAAATTACCATGGTAGAAAGGCTTAGGAATAAAATTCTGATGAAGACAATCATAAGTGATCAGAATTCAGTTTGGCTGAGATCCACAGACCTGTATGCACCTCCTATTAGGTGAGTAGCAGGTGAAAATGAATAAACCAGGGAGCTCTGAGCCAGTATATAGTCTCTTAGAATCTCTTTGAGAAAGAAGAGGGAGGAATCTTAAGATGCCTTTGTGTCTACACATGGTGCAATTTGTTGAATTACACTTAAAATAAAACAATCCCAGGAAGCAAGTGTTGGATATATGTAAAAGGGTTCATAATAGCTGGCATGCAATTTTGAATCCACATAAAAAGTCTCCAATAAATAAGTATGTTTCTCTGTATTTTACTTAAGCTATGAATTAATAATGTGCAAAGAAATGGGCTATAAAACCAAAGATGTATTATCACAGAAAAAGCCACAAACAAAGACTGTGAAATAGTAGCAGAGAAGCTAATATCCAGATATGGCTTTAAAAATAAAACTAAAGTTCACAAGAAAATGAAAGTGGTGCCTGGAGACAGGGGCAGGGGCCCCAGGGGCACCTCCTATTTTCTCTGCAGAGTTCAGGATAGCTCTGTGAAATCTAAGTGACAGCCAATCACATGGACTTGTAAGCGTGGCCTGGTTTGACATTTGTATCAATTACTTGATTGACAATATAGGGGGAAAATCTATGAAATGTGGTGATGTCAGAAAGTTGCAGTGGCCAAGAGAGGATTCCAGCATCAAATGATGGAAACAATTAAAAAGTATACTGCTTGGCCAGGTCGTTGTGTATAAACTTACACAAAGAGTATAAAGTTTCATGTTGTGTTCAAAAAGTCAATCTCAGCATGGGTGAGCCATTTGCAAGAGAGACTTATGTTCTTATTTATTTTTTACTTGATCCTCAACTTATATAATAATTCAGGTGCACATGTACACACAATCACCTGAGTTTACATGAAAAAAAAATGTATTGCCCAAGTTAAATCATTTTATTTTACATTCATTCAGACTTCCTATGACTCTAGAGTGCCCTGTTCTGAATTTATTATGAAGTTCTCTGAATTATCTGGAAGCAAGGAATTGGAAAGGATTTGCCCAGAGAAGAAATCAATGTAGGGAATTAGTAGTGTCCTCAAACAACTGAAAGTATCAGGGGAAGGAAGGATTTGACCAATTATGTCATTACAGAAGGTAGAAAAAAGAAAATGGGTGAAAGTATAGGACATGCTTCACTTGTATAATGAATTATATTCTACCATTAAATGGTCTGCCTGCCTTAGGAATACATGAGTTCTAATAGGGGCTGGATGACTACTGACAATGAGGGAGAGTGGATACTTCTTTATGTCATTTTCTGCTCTAAGGTAAATAATATAGATAACAGAAAAATGTGAAATAAGAAAAACATATATTCAAATACATAACATCTCTATAATGTCAGACAGCCTTTTAAATCTCTGTAAAAACTTTTTTTGAAAAATAAACCTTTGTTTTCAGGAAAATTAGATTAAATAACCTCTATAGAGTACCTGCATATAGTGTATGCTAAATAAATCATGAAAAATATATACTTATTTTGATAGTAATAATATAGTCTCTACAGAGTAAAACTGGAAAGTGTCAAATATATACCAGTAGATAAAGGAAAAGAAAGACGAAGTCAGATATTGTTCTTGGTATTTTCTGATTAAAACTAAAGGTCACCCTCTCATGGGCTTCTGACTGCTTAATCAAGGGATCCTCTATCTGTAGAAAACATTTACTTGAATAAAAATATTCATACTTAACAGGTGAGTCAGCTTTGCCTGTATAAATCAAAAGCAAAATCAATAAACTAAGATTCAGAATGCTAGTTTCAGACAAGCACTTTATAAAAAGGATATAAAAATACATATTTGAGAGTGCGGATTTTTTTTCTTAAATGTTTTTATTCCTCCAAGAAGTATCTAAAGAAGGGGTCTTTTACAGAAAGAGAAATTTATCATCCTATATAATAAAAGGCTAACATGCAAATAGACCAAATAGCAGAACAACCAAACAGCCTAACAACAGGTCACTATGATGTGCACTGACCACCAGGGGGTGGACGTGGAACATAGTAGGCAGAGCATGGCAGGTGTTAGCCCTGGTAGGATGGTGGAGCAGATGAGCAGGGGTGCCAGACCAGGGGCACCGGTCACTGTCATAGGGGTGAGCCTCTGAAAATTCCTGAAAATTATTTTTTTCCCATGTGCTGTGGTTCCCCCGGCACTCACCCCTGCTGCCAGTGCCAGCCCTGCTCATAGCCACTGTCAGCACCAGAGCTGTTGCTCACACTCGCTACCAGTGCCAGGCCCCAATCACCCTTGAGGGCTTCTCCACCTCCTCCTGCTCCTAAGGGGTGATCAGAGCAGCAGCTGCAGCTCACACCCACTGCTGGCACCAACCCCAATCGCTCTGTGCTATCAGCAGGTGTGAGCGGGGCTGACACCATCAGCATGTGGGAGTGGCAGTGGCAGGGGCAGGGCTTCAGGCAGACAAGGTACCTGATCTGTGGCAGGAGGGGCCAGGCAAGGGTGTGGAGGATGGGCCAAGACCTGCCCCTGTGCCCATCGCAGCCTTGTGGACTACAGTTTCTTTAAAGGTTAACTAACCCATGAAAGTAGTTACTTGATTAATAACTTTGGAAATCACTCTACCTTTTAGTCTAGAGAAAAACTTGCTTGAACATAGTGCTAAGAAGAAAAAGAAGAAGAAAAAAAAGGATTGCTGTAATATGGACAGAGTGGGAAATAAATCTTTACTACCTTTTAGCTGTCCCTTAGAAAAAGTGAACAGTCTTTGGATAGTTTAGAATATAGACTAATTTTTTTAATGAATTGAAATGTCCTTAAGAGTTAGTGAAATATAATTTGCAATTAAAAGTATATCCTTATGTATAAGTGAAACTGTGCTGGGTGTTCTCATTATGAGCATACCTAATAAATCACAACTAAAATACTCATAAAGCATTTATTTTAGAGAAAAACTTGCTTGAACAGAGTGCTAAGAAGAAAAATAAACAATTGCTCTAATATGGACAGAGTGAGAAATATTGCTTTACTTAGAGAATTTCACAAAACTGTCTAAAATTATGCACAAAAATTATTTGAAGAAACTTCACAAACTTTTAAAATTTATTTTGAGAACATATGAGAGCAGTATTTGCAAAACTGAAAGCTATAGCTGATCAGTGTTCACCTGATCTGTGAACTCTGTCAATTCCAAGGTAAAACTTGTATAATGAGAATTGGTTTCTGGATAACAGAAGACACAAAGTTTATCCAGTGATCCACAGAGGCAGGCAAATAGGAAGAAAATAAGGAGGGAAGGTACAGGCGGGAGGGGGACACAGGGGGAATGGGGGAGAACAGTGACATTTGGTGATGAACCATATGTGCGTGGTTTGAAAGACATGACTGAATTGTTTTTGGTGCAGTATTATTCTGACATTTAGAATGAGGCAGTTTTCCATTTCCATTAATGTACTGCCAAATAGAAGGGGAACTGTTGCGAATTAAAGACTAAAGAAAGCTGTTCCTCAAAGTTATATTAAATCATTGCTGATGAACTCATTAAGAACAAATTAATGAGGTAAATTGTCTAGGATTAACCAGCAAGAAAACCCAAGTAAAATTCTACATCTTCACTAGTTATTAAAGGATCCCACATTAAGGACTTCTAGCACATGATGGGAAAGTGAGGGATCTTCAGGCTTTACAAATTTCTCAGTAACCTTAGAAAGCATAGGATTAGCTCAGAGATGAGAGCAAATTTAATGTAGTATCTCAACAGATCCCCTAATAACCAGAAGACATTAGGGGAAATAACCTCTGCTTCCTACTCACCCCAGTGTTCAATAGATAAACAAGCTAAAAGTTGCCTATTTTGTGTGAAGTAAGAATAGAGGCAAAGATATGTTGTGAGCAAGCCATATACTCCAGTCCTCTTTCTAATTTTAGCATAGAGAAGACTATTATAACAAGTCAGTCTCCTCATCATTCTTGAAATCAGGTAGATGTAGTATCTTGCCTTACTCAGAGGAGGGTGGAAAAATCCTCTCTGTGGTGTTCAGAGACCTCTAATGAATTTCAGGTTTCAAATTGATGGTCTGAAAATTATCTTTAAGGTACTCCTGGTCTCAAGATACAGGATTCCCAAATCCTCCAGCATGATTATCTCTTTATATATCTGGGTTCAGAGCAATTTAGATGTACCATTTCTATATTGCTCTCAGTGCGGGAGCTCTTTGTTTTATAGACCTGCTGGGGAAAATAACAAAAAATGCAACAGTTGGCACACATCACACTATGCTCCTTAATTTGCCCATTGGCTACATTCTACATTTTCTTATCTTGACTCCATGTTCTAGAACTCAGCCATACAGTCCTGGAAACATGTTATGTGATGATGCTCTGTCCTCTTATCTCATATTCTTCAATGGTATTTTGATAGGTCTTCTGTTATGGGAATTGGGGACTCAAATCAGACCTTTATGATGGCCTGCATGTAGGCCCTGGTCATCTCTTTGTTTCCATCCCACAGTACTCCCAGTGTCTAGCATGTTGCTTAAAATGCAGAAGATACATTAAAGTGATTTGTTAAATTTTAATGGATGACCTAAAAATATTCTATACTTAAATTATAGCCCAAATGCAAAATTCTTCCCACATATCAACAATCATTTGAAATTCCTGGAAATACTGGTTCTAACTTGAGATGGAGGCAAAAACTGTCATATCTTAAATGTAAATTAATCTATTGTCTTTTATCTATTTCTTTCATTAAAGTAAAGCTTAGGTTCTCAAAAGTAATTCTTTCAGAGTATATTGCTATATGTTTTTTTTTATTTCAATTGATTCATTCTGTACTAATAAAAGGATAACATGCTAATTAGACCAGACATCTTTTGGACATCCATCTGGATGTCCTTCCACACAAAGCCACAGTGATGGGGGCTGAGGCAGAGGTTGTTAGGGGCAATCAGGCCAGCAGGGGAGGGCACTTAGGAGTGACTAGGTGGTCAGAGGAGGGCACTTAGGAGTGACCAAGTCAGCAGGGGAGCAGTTAGGCGTCCATCAGGCTGGCAGGGATGATTAGGGGGTGATCAGTTGGCAGGCAGGCAAGTGGTTAGGAGCCAGCCGTCCTGGATTGTGAGAGGGATGTCCAACTGTCAGTTTACAGGCCTAAACAGGCAGTCAGACATCCCCTGAGGGCTCCCAGATTGAAGAGGATTCAGTGGACTGAGGACACCCCTCCCCCCATGCATGAATTTCATTTATAAAAACCCTTTTTCAAAAATGTAATTTCAGTTTGATTTATTTTAAATAACTGAATCATTCACATTGTTAATCTTATGATTTCAAAGTCCATTTAAAAGTTACTTATTTCTAACATAGGACAGGATGGAATTATCATTTCCATACTGGTGGCCCAGTACACAAAATTCATGCACATTAAAAGGGAATTAATTAGAGGAAATAATTTAATATTGCTATTTTTCCTTTCTCTATAATAGAAGTGTCAGAGATGAAAATATATATGAAAACCTTCCTTCTGTCAGAGTCTGGAGCACACCATAGGACCCAGAGTCAAGTCCCCGCCTACTCACGTGCACCTCAAAATCACATGAGACCCAGACCTGGCCACCCGTCCTGCTGGGTGGGGTTATGGCCTGAGTTCCCCTGACCCAGAACTGGGGTTGCACCTTGAAGTCCCCTGTCAAGCCCCACTGGGTGGGAAGCATGGCCTGAGGTCCCCTAGCCCAACATCAGGATAGGAAGCATACCTTGAGGTCTCCTGTCAAGCCCCACTGGGTAGGGGGCACAGCCTGAGATCCCTTGTCAAGCCCCACAGGGGTGGGGAGGGCATAGCCTCAGGTCCCTGCTGATTGCTCATTAAGGTTCTTTGTGGGAACTTGGCCTCAGCTATGGGTGCAGCCATCTTTGTGATGGAGTGATGGTTAATTAGCATATTCCCTCTTTATTAAATAGGATTCGATACACTGTACATAATAAAATACCTGTATATATGTGGCTTTCAAGTAAATCACTCAGCCATGGGAAATTTGAAACTGAATCAAATCCATTCTTTTTCTTCAAAGAAATCACATTTCCATCTCTTTGCTTCTTAAAATTTTATTCTTCTATTATAATTTAGTTTCCCTCATAAAGCATATAACCTCTCTTTACTAAACTTTAAATGAAAATGTGAATGTGAATTACTTCATCTACACTCCACCAATTTTCAAGGTCATTGGATATAATCAGTTGCTGTTAAATCAGTATTAAAGGAAGTTCTGCTGTCGTCCACAGGACACAAAGGCAGGCATTTGTTGAAAAGTTTGAAGCCTATTTATTATCTAGGCATCTGACTCAAAAAGCTGAAGCCCTTTCAAATAATTTTTAAAATTATTGAATGCTGACAAAGATGTGCTGCTTAGCCCTTTCCATATTAAAAGACAGCAACATGAAAAATTATCATATCTGGACATGTTACTCCAACTTAGTTTACATAACACACTAAGTTTAATATATCATAACCAAAATTTTCAAAAACAAGATGACCCACTTTTGCTTTTCAAATCAGATAATTTCATTTGCTTTTGCTAGGGTTCATGGTTTCATTTTACTCATCTAATCATTATACCAACAGAAAAAGTGACCTTAACAAAGGAGAAGGTTCTAGAGAATAAACCTATAATATCTCCTTTGTTATATTGTTTGATTGATATTTTCAAACTATTTTTTATCATTTGTCTTAAAGATCTAAAACTGCTTTTTGACACAAACAAACAAACAAACAAAAACATTTAAATAAAATAACCTAAGTCAACTGGACTGAAAAAGTTCTGACCTAAGAGTGCATCTTTCCAGCTTCATTCCTTGTCTGCACAAGGTCAGGCCTCCTATTGAATGTTACTTCCTGAAATAAGGCTGCTTCATTTGTAATCTAAGTTAAGTCACCAAGGACCATAAATAGTCTGACCTCCTTGGGGCTGAGCTCCATGCTCTGTTAGCTGGCTAAGCAGAGCATAATGAAGGCCCATCTAACCCTGAATATGCACACTTCCAATGATCATTGCCTAGTTTCATGCTTACAAGGAGACTTACTGGAAAATGGAAAGAGGATCCCCTTTGGCTTTATAAGCACCATCTTCATCTATGCATTGCTACAATTAGTACCTTTTTAATGACTCCCTTTTTTTTACTTTTCTCCATGATTTACATTTACATTTGCTTACTTTACCATAACGTTCATAATTTTAACAAAAATAAAGGTATTAGAATTAGATTATTTTTATAAACAAAAAATGTATTTTTGCCTCTAGTATCAGGTCATTTATACAGCCTAACTTATTATGTGATTGTTCCTTTACTTACATTTTGAATGTAGAAAGACTCCTTCTCATACTGGACTTGGATTCTATGAGTTTAAGAATAAAGAATGTTTACCTTAATCTTTATGATAGCCCAACATTTACACTGATCCTAATGGTATATGTTAGTTGCAAATACTGAAGGAAAAACTTATGTCTAATTATTTTGTCCCTGACCACTTTGGTCTTCCTAGAACCTTTCAGGCCAATTGCCAAGCATAATTATATTCTATACATTTTTTTCAACTTTGACAAATTAAGTCTCACCTATCTCTTCAAAATACTCTTCAGTCTTCTTACTAGTTGCAATAATTCTTCTTCTTCTATCATTTTATTTAACAAATCATAGATATTTCCATATATGATTATCATGTTCCATGGGATATAAATTTGAACTTCTTTACAGAAACATAAATTTTGTTTAGTTTCATGTTTGGGAAATCTGATTTTATTTTCTACATAAGTTGCTGTGAAGCTGACTTTGGCACAAAACTTTCCTTCTGGCTCCTCTACAAGTACAAATCTTCCCATTGAGAGGTATTCTTTATGACAGCACTCAATCTTGAGACCTCACCACCTGAGACTGATGAATCTTCTTCCAAGTATTTTATTCACGTCTCTTGATATCCATCAATTCTTTTCCTCAGATTTGGCTTATCATCCTACATCGAAAAGACAACTCCACACCCATTCTCTAATTGCAGCCCTATGTTTTCTAATCAGCACATACTATTTCTGCTAGAATAAATCTTCTTTAAGATCTAACATTTAGTTTGTTCCCCCAGATTCTTGTATTATTTTTTCAACACTTTCCCAAATTGATGAAACCCATTCAAGTAAGGTTACTTCTTCCTGCTTTATAACTGCAACCCACTGTCATGAACTGTCTTTCTAGGGACCATTTGTATATTTGCATAAATCTGTGTCTGTCATGTTTGTCCTGCAGTCATAGAGATAAGAAGGTAATATCCTGTGAAGAATACAGACCTCACTGGTTATTTCCTATTGCTTAGCACCTTGATAATGTACTTCTAGCCCTCCTGCTTTGAGTTCCTCTGAAATGCAAGGCTTAGTTCTTTACAAATTATTTTGCTCCCATCTCTTATTCTATATCTCGTTAGAAGAGTGACACACTCAATAAAGAACCAATCCAATTTCCTCAGCACACATTAGTAATGGACATGTGAAGCTCACCCGGTATCCAGAAGTTCTCTTAAAGGAAGGAGAGGCAGAATGGTGCAAGCTATGGTTTTTAGAATCAGAAACTTCAGATTGAATGTCAGTTTTGCTACTTACTAACTATATGATATTGTGCAAGTGACTTAAACTTTCTGAGCTCCAATTTTTATATAAAATGAAATAATAAATGCACCTTATATGCCAACATTTTGCGTGAGAAGCACATTTAGCATAATACCTTCTATGCAATAAGTATAAGTATAAATAAATATTACCTTTCAATAAATTGTCATATACTATATTTGACCATTTTCCATGGATCTAAACTTGTATTATATTTTAGGGCAATTTAAAATATTATGACCAAAAATGTTCCCAAAGGAATGTTTTCAAAATAAATAACCAGAATATCATGGGGGGAGGTCAATGAGGGGAAAAAAGGATCCATATGTGCTACTATTCATAATACTGTAAACATTAAAACAAAAGTAATTTTTAAAAAAGAATATCATGGAAAATATCATAGTTGAAAGAGGCTGAGAAATTAATTATCTATTTGAAGCTTTGATATAGTCTGGATAAGAATTCAGAGTGCCTGACACCTGGTCAATTGCTAAAATCTTTCAGATCTAACATTTAGTTTGCTCCCCCAAATCCTTGGTTCTACAGAACTGGGGGTGATCAACTCTTCCCTAAAAGTTATTAATAGTTCTCTTTTCAGTGAAAAGTACATATTTTGGAAATAGAAATAATTTTGTATTCTTAACCTGAAAGGCCAACTGAGTTTCTCTGAGGAAAAAATAAATAAATCAGGTTTTAAGGTAAAATGTCCATCAGCTTCCAGAACAACTTCAGCTAGAAGAAATGCCTGTGATCTGGAAAAGACTCCATTGTATCTCCTCCACTCAGCACAGACCTCTCTGTCCATAATAGAGTCATTTCTTCTCATTGAACTCTTCCTTTGTTGCTGTTGCTGAGCGTTGTAATTAAACATTCCTCCTGAATCTGCTTGGTAGCTGCCACTGTGTTCTAAGGCACCATTCAGAGCCCTGTTTATATATTATCCTAATCCTCTTTTATAAAGAAAACTACTTTATGCCAAAAATCAGATACAAATTCTGAAAAGGCTTTATATTTTGTTTTATTAGAATGAGGGTTCGGGGTAAGTCCAATTTTTTAAGGCAGGACCTCTGTTAGGTTAAAATAAGCATGCAATCTTGAGTTCTACTTGATTATATTCAGCTTATGTGTTAACTTCAACATAGCTTGGGAAGTATTCACTGCACTGAATATTCATATGGCATGCATGATACACACACTGAACCCAATTTAGTAAGTGAATATTTGTAATTTCCCCAAATCCCCACTGAGATATTATTATGCAGATTTATGAAGGAATAGCACTGAAGCAGTTCTTGGCTCTATAGCTTCAGTCACCAAAGGCTCAAAGTATGTAAACCTCAAATAATTTCCATGTATGTACTGATACCAATTTTATCTTCTGAACTTTTCTGACATTACTTCTCACTCTCTCTTTCATCTCTAATTTTCCTTCAATATTCTTGCCCTTAAATAAAGAGCCAGCATCATAACACCTATGAGCACTGCCAAGTTCCTCCTGACAATATCCTGGCTGCCATAATGCCAGCAATCTGTTCCAATCCTGTCACTGCAAAATCTTGTAAAGGCAAAAGGAGGCCTGGTCACAAGAATATAGGTACACAGTTAAAGCAGGCTCATGTTTCCAGGAAGTGCTATGCCCTTTGCTGGCTCCTCCTGATGTTTTCCAAGAAATCACATGTTGGCAAGGAGTTGAGTTCAGAGAGCAGAAGCTGGTATCATCAGTTACACAAACTGTAACTTGGAGCTCTAATGTACCCAATCCTTTAAAGGGTGTTTAATAGGTAATAGAGTCCAAATTCTGGACCAGCACATTTTTGCAAAGATAAGTACAAAGGGAGATGCAACATAACCTGGTTGAATAAAATCTGGACTGAATGTCACAAGACCAGGATTCTGGGTCCAGTCCCAAACAGTAAGTGGTCACTCTGGAAAACTAACATAGATTTTACCATACCATTGGGATATCCAGATATTCAATTCCATTATAATTTTCTGTATGTTACAAGTGAAAAGATTAATCTGCAATTTTTAAGTGACAAACTTCCAACTCATATTTCAAATTAGCAGGGGACTCAAAAATGTATAATTCCAGGAATACCACCTCATGTAATTACAAACACTTAAATTCACATAGCAGTGCATATCTAAAAAAGTATCATCACATCTCAGTGAGTGTATGTTAAAAATTTATAGAAAACACCAAATACTTGGAGACAAATCTCTTTAGTAAAACTTGCAGAAGCATCTTATTAACAACCATCTCTCTAACCTTCTTTCTGCAGCCCACTGGAATTATCTTTATTTTTGTAGGGTTAAAACAAAAAAATATATTGCATCAATATATACCACAACATAGGGATATGGTTAATAGCTTGGGATTTGGAGTGAGGCAGCTTATAGTTCTAATCCTAGCTTCTTTTATTCCTTAACATTTCTTAATATAAATTATACTAGTACTACCTTTTGGGTAGAAGTAAAATTAATATGATATTGAGGATATTTAAAGTCCTTAGCACTTGCCCTGGAACTTAGTAATGCTTAATAAACTTAAGTTATTTTTGTTATTGCCCTGTTTTTAGTACCGTATTTTCTTGCATATAAGATGACTGGGTATATAAGATGACCCCCAACTTATACAGTTAAAATATAGAGTTTGGGATATACTCACCCTATAATATGACACCCAGTGTATAAGACAACCCCCAACTTTTGAGGAGATTTTCCTGGGTTAAAAAGTTGTCTTATACACCAGAAAATATGGTACTTTTTATAGCAGCTCAAACAGAGTAAAACAGGTCCCAAAGGAATCACATGAAAAAATTAAGCTCTCAACCAGAAGGGAAGTTGACATTTTAGAGAACTAACTTTCTGATCCATTTGTGACTACTTGACACAAAAAAGAAGAAACTGAGAGGAAGTAGTAGAGTAGACAGAGAGGTGTCACCCAGCAGGGCAACCCCATATCCTATATTTTGAGGGTCTCAGATACCTGAGTTGCTATATGCCAAGCAACACTGCTAAAGATAACCAGGCTTGAGCCTCCATCTACCATCCAGAGTGCTAGCTAGCCTAGAAACAAAGACTAGGAGGTGAGAACTGAGGTTGTTTGAAAGTTGTTCAGTCAGACTCAGTCCTGGGCTCTTCCACATCAGGGAACTCCATCATGGAGCAGTTTCTTCAGGGCCTTCAAAAGAAGTCTCTTGAACTCAAGTTTGAGTTTTAAACCAGGAAGATATTAAATAGTTGAAAATAATCAGAAATTTATGAAATTTTCTTTGGATGTCATGCATGAAACTGCTGTGTAGCAAAGAACAAAGATCTAAAATAACAAGTTTTTGGGGAATGATTGCAGAAAATGAATTTTTTCCATGTCAAGGCCTAAACCACTCAATAAGCTTATCTATAATAATAAAAGCGTAAATGCTAATTAGACCAGATAGCCAAATGACCTCCGGGTGTCCTTCCTGGAAAAGCCATGGCAGTGGGGACTGAGGCAGAGGCAGTTAGGGGTGATCAGGCAAGCAGATGAGTGGTTAGGAGCCAGAGGTCCCAGAATGCTAGAGGGTGCAGGGCTGGGCTGAGGGACAACTTCCCCCTGTGCACGAATTGCATGCACTGGGCCTCTAGTTTTTTAATAAGGTGCAAACAATAAATGGTAGATGTTATTATAAAAGTAAATGATTAAAAACTATACAAATGTAACTTTCAACAATAAGATATCAACTAAATAAATTATGGTACATAATATAAAGTAATATTACACTGATCAATATTTTCATGAAGACTGATATAATAAAAACATGGATAGAAGACAAAAAAATACAGACTGACACATTACATCTTTAAATAAATGGTTTTATATTTACATGTGCCTACATAAGTTTGGGAGGAAAGATCACATGGTATAAATATAATGTTATCAGTGTTTGACTTTGTGAGTGGATTTTATTTTGTAATTTTTTTATCTGTACTTTTTAAATTATTGTCAATGGAAGTGTTCATTTTGTAATTAGAAATAAGTGTATTCTAAATTTTCAAATATTTTGCTACAATTTTAACTCTATCATATACCTTAGAGCATCTGCATTTGGACTCATAATTTTGTTTATAGTTACAAAACACTTGTGTGCTGCAGGAAGGGACCAATAAGTAACAGTATAAGAATTAGTGCATGCATAGATGAGGTTCTTGCACCCCATTGTATGAAAAATAATCTGCTGATTTGTCCTTTATTCTAAAATGAGCCCATTACATAGGCCATATCATCATTGCTTCTCAATATCTTTTGGGTATTTCCATATGTTTTTTTGTTTTAACACTTTATCTGATTTACCTTAGATTTCCTAGTTCTAGAAACACTAAACTTGGATAATTTGACCCCCATTTTCTGTTTCATCATTAAAACTTCTTTTCCATTCTTTTTTTCTATTCTTTTTGGATGGAAAGACAGGCTATATATGAACCCTGTGAGTATAAAGAGTATTCCAGGCTAACTGGTCCTTGGAAGGAGCTGGGAGAATTTTCCACTGGGACTTTATCTGTTAACCTGAGGGAGCCAGGATGACTGCACCTGAATTTTCCTACTTTGTTATGCTTGGTCATTTCTAAGATTTCTAGATTGCAATCCTGCATTAAAAGATGACACTGTCAGAGGGGAAGCCATGATTTAGTTTTCATAGTATGCTGTACCACATCTAGCTCAGTGTCTGAAGCAAAGTAGAAGCTAAATTGGTGTTAATTAAACTGAGTTCTTAAGTATGTGAAAACATTAAATCTGGTCCTGTACTAAAACAGATAAAGATCAGTATAAACATATTGAGGGTCTGGAATCAAAATAAGAGGAGATCATTATAGAGTAAGGATACAAATAACATTTTTATTTATATACAGAACGTTTTTAGTTTCTTCTTTTTATAACCACAATTAGGTTCAATGTCAATGGCCTTTATTAAAAGTTGAATCCTTCAGAGTCATTGAGTTATGTTATTGCTTTCAGTCTCATGTGCAGGAAAACACATCTAGGATAAAGAACTCAGGAACATAAGGAGAGCTTTATTTTCACAGGGTCTCCATCATCTACTTTTTGTGTTTCCATCCAAATCATGGATCCTGAATTTTGAATTACCAATAAAATGGAAGGAATTCAACTTGGCTCTACAATAATATTTATAGTAACTTTTAGCTAATAGCCCTTTAATCAACCTATGTCCAGTTGGCCTCCCTTCTAATATATCATGTTTAAGAATAATTTTGCAGGAGGATTGGCATGAATCAGGGACAACCCACAAAATTTGTTCTACATGACACCATTTGTGAATATTTCCAAATCTATGAGGACACAGGAAATACACACTTCATTTTTAACTACTGTATTTTTACTACTGTTCTGATGCATTTCTACAGCAAACCATAACTTCCACAACCTTGCTCTCTTTGTCACTGTCTCTAACCAACATTCCATGATAAAATAGTAAGAGCAGAATGGATGTATTTACATTCTATTTTCTAGGACCCTTTATATTTGAGCTTCTATTTTCTTTCTCTAATAATTTCAGAACATGCTCTTGAGAATTCCTGTCCCTCCTTAGTATTTACTGGTTGTATGAGAATGTGTGTCTATGATGGGTTGCTAATGAGGATGGGGTCGTGGGAAACACCCAGGAAATTGCTAGAAATTTCTCTCAGAGCCACCTTTAGCTAAGTAGTAAAAAGAAACAGAAAGTGCTTCACTTCCAAATGACTGTAGCCTACTCATTCCACAAGGCACTTTCTGTCCAGCCCATCCCTCCATAGCCAATTACAGAGGCTCTGCTAGTGACTCTCAGAAGTTCAAAGCTGGCATGCAAGAGATCTCATACTGTGTATACATTTTGCTAAATACCTTGTGGAACCATACCCTTAGAGTCACATCACTAAGTAAATGAAAAACAATCACCCTAAACCGAAGTGTTTTAAACATGGGACAAAGGGACTTACAGAGCAAGTGCATAAGGAAAGAAGTAATTTATATATCTAGGGACACTGCACACACACACACATACACACACACACACACACACACACACACACTCTTGTAAATGTACAAGAAACTAATGAGAGAAGATAAAGGAACAAACTTGTACCATTTCAAACAAAGAGAAAATACTGAGAAAACTTTAAAAGAGCACAAAGCAGAGGTTTTTAGTTAAAATGAGCATCTACACTAATAAAAGAGAAAGATGCAAATTGACTGTACCTTCGTGATGCCCCCCAGCCAATCAGGAGTATGAAAATTAACCCAACAAACATGGTGGATTAATTTGCATACACAGGTGCTGAGCAGTCAGAGGTGGGATGTTTCATACTACCCTAGACACTCCATGTCTCTGGGCAGTGTGGGAAGGCAGAAAGGCGGCTCTGGCCAGAGCGAAGGTGGCACTGGCAGCCAGAGGAAGGAAGGCCCATTCTTGATAAATCTTCATGTATCAGGCCTCTAGTTTATATATAGTGTTCTTGATCTAAACTAAATTAGTATTAAGGATGGAAAACAGTAAATTAGAGAAAAAGGAGAAAAAGAAACAAGCAACTTTTTAATTAGGGACAGTTATTTATTTATGCTTTTATTGGAGTGACATTTTTCTTCACTTTTAGAAGTCAATCAGAATGTGAATTATCAGATAAGAGCAAATTTAGAAGTAGTATACAAAGTAATTGACCTATGATCTTCAAAAGTATCTAGTACATCAAAGTCAAAGACAGACTGAGAAAGTCTTCCAGATTAAAGACAACTAAAGTGACAGGTTCTTGAATGCAAAGCATGTTCTAGCAGTTTCTTTGTTATAAATGACAATATTGGGACAGCTGGCTTTTGCCCAAATATGTCTGTAGATTAGGAAATATTGTGGTGATGCTAAATTTCTGAGTTTGATATTTATACTATGGAATGTCCTGATTTTTAGGAAACACAGAGTAGAAAGAATACTATATCACTGCCCTGGCCAATATGGTCCAGCTGGTTTGGCATCATCCCAAGAACCAGAGGGTCTCTGGTTTGATTTCCAGTTAAGGCACATACCTAGGTTTTGGGCTTAATCCCTGGTAAGGGGGTGTACAGGGATCTCTTTCTTTCTCTGTTTCTCTGTTTCTCTGTTTCTCTCTCTCTCTCTGTTTCTCTCCCCCTCCCTCTCCATTTCTCTCTCTATAGAATCAATAAAAAAGACATTTTTAAAAGAACACTATTATCACTGTACCAGCAACTTACTCTTGTAAAGTTCAGGAAAAAAATATGCATGAGTTGGGATGTATTTATGCATCTGTCTGCATATAGAATAAAATAGAAAGAAGGAAAAGAAAATTAGTAAAATGGGATGAAATATGTATTGAAATTTGGTATACTATTTGGGTGACTCTTCACTGTGTCTGAAATTATATAAAAGTTAAAAGTATAAATAGAAGATAACTTGAATATTTTGCATTCCTCTGAAAGCTTTCTAGCAGGTTCTGTTAGAATTTTCAGGAAAGACAGAGAAACTCAAAGTTCCTGTCTCACCTCCCACCCAAGACCTAAGCTGCATAATCACAGCAAGGGATGAAATTTGATTGGCAATATGTGCCAACGATGTGCAAAAATACATTTTCTTCCAGTAGCCTCTGTGTTCCAGAAGAGGGGAGGGAGGGCCAGCAAGGACATCTCCTCTTCACATCAGATACCCTGGCTGCCAGTACAGTTTTTTCCCATGCTAACAGGGAAAATTTTCTTCTTCTGCAAACAGGGAAAATTAGCCTTGTTTTGTGCTAGTCTATCTCCATTTTAAATGTTCCCCAGTTAAAAATCTATAGGTTTCACAGTGATGTACTCACTTAGCATTTTCTCTATGTAAGTGAAGCAACTGTGAAAAGGAATAAGAACGCCACGGTTTGTTTCAGAAATCCTGAATTTGTGTCCTTATATCCCAGCTGTTCATTAATGAGCTGTTCTGCTTTGTACAACTCATGTGACCTTTTTAAAACTCAGTTTCCACATCTGGAAAACAGAGGTAGCCATATCTATTGTTGCAAATGAAATGCTGCATAAAAATGTACATGCAGCATTTCACAAACTATAATATACCTTGTAACTGTTTATTTACATGAGTGTACCAAAGAAAGAAAACTCATCTCTGTCACTCTTAACACATGGTTAAGGGGAAGAGCAGTACAAACCAGGTGTTCTGCTGGCCCTGAATAATGACCTTTTGGCTTTAGTTGGTCTTTTACATCAAGAGAAAGAACAGGAAATTACAATTTTTATATCTTATAAGCAGTGTGCTCCTTAGGGTCCAACTTCTTCTTTTCTCTTCCTCGAAGAGTGACACAAATCTTAGTGCACAGCTATTGCTCAGAAAATGTTATCACTTGAGCTAACAATTACCTGAGCTGGTCATCAGGTAAGCACTAGTGTTTTATGGTTCACTAAGCTGCCTTATGAGGAGCCTCAAAATGGCCTTTGATGATTGAGACCACAAAGGTTCATCCAAGTTCAAGTCCACCAATGACTAAAGATGACTAGGAAAGATATCTTTAACCAGGAGGCCCGCTGGCCAATAGTGATCCATCATAATGTCACTGATATCATTCTCTGGACACTGATTTCCTTCTCTTGCTTTCCTTTTGACAACATGATTTTTCAAAAAAATTATTTTCTTGCCTCTGCCCAAGAGTTTTCACATAAAACAACCCTGCAGTTTCCAGGCAAATAAATAAATAATATCAAGACAAAAAACCCAGGTGAGTGGGAATTGGAAAAGTCCTGTGACCTCAGAGAGCCCTGGCTCTACATGTAGCTTGCAGTGTCCATGATTTCTCTGAGTTAATTTGCATTATCATAACGATTTTAGGTCAGAATGGGGGTAGGGCCAAATCTTCTAGATAATTCAGTCTCTGCACCCTTGCCGGCCAGCTAGTCAGCTGGTCAGCAGGCAGTATCTAGGTTTTAAGATAAGGAGATGTACAGGAAATTTCTCAATGCTATGCAAAGTCACCTAAAGTGAGGTCAGGTGATTTAACTTGGTCCCTGGCTGCATTTCTCAAAGCCTTTTACATAGACACATACCTCTGACAGTGTTCTTCCTACCAAGGATTTATGCAGGCACTCTGATAGCCCACTCCTTTATGACCAATGGTATGGGTATACACATTTCCCCATTCTCTTTAGACTGTCTGGGTCCTGGGTTTTGAACACAGCAAATGCTCCCAGCAGACTATTTAAATGAACTGGCATCCCCAACACACTGCTCAGACTGGGAACCTCTTCTCACTTGACTGGAGATACATGGGTGTTCCAAGATTTGGCACAGAACCTTGTAAAATGAGGCCAAGTTTCTCTCTCTTTGACTTTAAATATTCCATTTGAATATCCTCTTCTCTCCCCCCACCCCCACTGACCCTCAAAATGTATTGCTGCTGAAGAGACCATCTGCCACAAACACCCATACCCAGTGATCAAAATATTTTAGCTTCTTTCCCAGCTTGATGTCAGCGACAAAATATGTGTGGCTTGCAAACTGGCCTATCAGTGTTTAAGCCTCTTCAAAAGCCAGGTGATAATATCATCCTATTTGGCTTTGCCAGCTATGTCCAAAAGACATCATGTTTTATGGTAAATTTCTCCTCATCAAACAAAAACCAAGTTTAAATATGAAAGGATTTGAAAAAAGGCGCAGCTGTGGTCTTGTGCTTTGCCATATTATATCAGGAAGATGAAAATGAAACAAATGACAATAATGGTCCTGGCAAGCCCACAGAGCCTGGGAGGAATTTGTCAGGGAGAGCCACTAGCTTTAGAAAGCCAACATCTGTTCTCAGATGGCCAGCAAGTCACACACATACCCACATAATGTTATGCTTAGAGATGCCACAGCAAATGGGCTGTTCTCCTTCCCAACAAACACAGACGCCTGTCAAAGCCTTTTTGTGCTTCTCAGTGGTCAGTGAATGTCAAAATACAGGGTCAAGATCACCTCTAACTGGGCTTCACCCTAACATTGTTCTTTTAACTTAAATATCTCCTTCTGGTACGAAAACTGTCATTTTGAACTTTGACCCCAAGCACTGGTCATTTGAGGTTATGAAACAGCTCTGACAGACCCTGATTATAGTGCAATGACTTCCACTCAGTAACTTTTGAGCTTCTCCAAGCTTTTCTCATTTTGTCACTGGACAGTGCCTGTGAGGTAGGCTTAACAGAACATAATTTTTGACAGTGAGGTAATCTATACAACAATTCAAACTAAATTTACTACATAATATCTGTACCAACCCCCATGAGGTATGATGTTCAACATTCTCTGCCTGTTTTACAGAGAGGTTCCTGATGTGTAAACCATCATTTATGTTATCTTTGGGTTCTTTTCCAATGACCTTTTTTAGAGTAGTGGCAATATAACTCTCTGACCATGGCAGTTTCCAACTATGTTCCAGAATAGGTTTCATAAAGTCGGCCTTTTACATTAATTGATCACCTTATTATGGGAGTAAATCAAAGTAGTTAAGCCCAGGTTTCTCAGGAATTAAAGGTCAAATTGGGGGAGGGGAGAACCAACCTTACTCTAATAGAAAAATCCTGTAAAAAATTATTTTAGACCTTTTTCCCTGTGTCAATTAGCTTTAACAATATAATGTACTAGTATATAGCCTGTATAACCACATGTCTCAGATTTCCTGGTTAACTTTTCATGAAGCATGGGAGAGACATTAAAGTGTCATATATGTTAGTCCACACGTGCTGATGCTTAGAATAGAAAATATGATTATCATCTGGGTTGTGTGCGTTGCAACATTTACTTTTCAGAAAAGTAAATGTGGGGCTTACCACAGTTACAACAAATCCTTCGATTCATTTTCACCAATCAGTTCAAACAACCTCTAAAGGTCCATGAAGTAACGAAGTATCATTTGGCAGAGGTTCACATGTACCCTCTCTGATGCAAAGAACTTGCTCCAGAGTGACTTAGCACTAGGAGTCACTTCTCTAATGTGGGAGCCTTGTGGTTGCTACACATCTCAGCTCCAAGAGTCTTTACTTTGAAAGGCAGCTGAAAGCAATGGTGAAGCACACACATTCCAGAGCCAGATTGTATGGAAACCTAGTGCTGCCTCAAAGTAACTTTGTGACCTTGGGCAAGTCATGTGAGCCTGTGTGTCTGTTTCATCATTAACAAAATGGAGAGAGTAGTGTCTTCCTAGTAGAGTTTTTATGAGGACTAAATCAGTTGATGTAAAGATCTTAGCTGGGGTCCTCTGGGAAAGGATTCAGAGGCACACATTATGGTGATGATGCTCATGTAGGAGTTACAGGCAGGAAGTGGTAACAGTGAGGGTAAATGGGAGTTGAAACAAGAGAAGATACAATGCATTGCAGCTTGATGTCTTAGCATGTTGTCTAATCTACTAACAGCTAATAGAACAGCACATTTCTCAGCAGGTGTTCTTTCCACACAAGACTTTAATGGGATTTGTGTGGAAGGGTGTCAAAAAGGAGCTGCACTTCACAGCCATACTCAAAGGACATAAAGGAAGGGGATTTACCAGTCTGGCTCCATTCTTGAGTTCCAATGGTTCATAATGGATAACTCCCCTATTCTACCAATAGCCTCATCTGGTTCCTTGACAGGCATTTTTAGAAACCCCACCCTCTTCCCCAGCCAAGTCTGAAAATGAAGAGGTACCTAGTACAAATTGAATTCTGAAATATATATATATATATATATGTAGGTGCCACCATCTTTGAAGGGGGGGCAGCAATTAGAATATTCCCTCCTTATTGACTGTGGGTGCTGCCATCTTTGCAATAGTGTGAGGGTCAATTAGCACATTTCTTCTTTATTAGATAGGATATATATATATATATATATATATATATATATATATATAGAGAGAGAGAGAGAGAGAGAGAGAGAGAGAGATAGATATATACATTAGAGGTCTGATCCACAAAATTCATGAAGGAGTAGGCCTTTGCAGCCCTGGCTTCATCTGGAAGGTTGTTCTCCTGTTCAGACATTCAGTCGATTTGCATATTATACTTTTATTATTATAGATTATTATAGGTTAACAAGGAACTGTGTTTTTAAATATATTCTTATTGATTTCATAGAGGAAGGGAGGGAAAGAGAGATAGAAACATTAATGATGAGAGAGAATCATTGATAAGCTGTTGCTGCACGCTTATCAATTGGTGATCAAGCCCACAACGGGGGCATGCGCCCTACCAAGAATTGAACCCCAACCTTCCTGGTCCAAAGGTCAATGAGAAGCCCCTGAAGCCATGCCATCCAGGCAGTGATTAAGGGATCTGAGGAGGCACATAAGCTTTGTACACCTAATAGTCTACACAGTACTTAGAACAGAACCTGGCACATGTCAAACACAGTCCAAGTGCTTCCCATCCTTAGTCACTGCTGCTTGCCTCTGAGAGTAAACCACAGAGATGAGACTAAACAAGCTCTGAATAGAAAGTCAACAGATTGTGCTGGTAATAAAAGAAAATAAAACCAAAGATCTGGGGAAATGACTCATTCTTGGTGGGAAAAAAAAATCCTGGATAAATTATAGAGAACATAGAAATCAGCAGCTGCTCAACTCTGTGATAGGAGCAAGTCCATCCATGTTTACCTGAAAATAAGAAGCTGCTCATGAAACCCTTTCAGTACCTGCTTTTCCCTAACAGCTATGTACTCTAGTGGCATTCACAGAAAGAAGTCTACATCATAGAGTACACTGTTAAGAGGGAAAAAAGTAGTAAGATGGTGCAAAGGAAGTAGGAAGCTATAAGTATGGAAGGAATCCATATTCTTTCAAACATTCACATGACAAAAGATTAAAAAGTTGAACTGAAAATCTTTTAAAAATAAAATTACACTAAACTATTTTAGGTGAATGTGGAAAATTTTTGTTTGGGGGCCTAAAAGGAAGCAGATGAAACATTCACTCACAGATCAATGCAAAACTCTTAGAACAATGCCTGGCACATAGTAATGCTATGGGAATATTTGCTACTGGTATTACTTCCTCTACTTTATAAAAAAATCTCTTCCTTAATCAAAAATAACAAAAGCACATATCAGTAGATGCACAAGTTCTTAACAAAACAAACAGTTTATATTTGGTGATTTGTCTACTAACATTCATATATAGGAAAATTTGCAATATCTTTCAAAATAAGTGTACTTTGTGTCATAACTTAACAGTTCTGCTAGGAATTTATTCAATTGAAATGGACTTTCACATGTGAATGAAATAACAAATATAGAAAGTTATTTATCATAACTTTTTTTTGTAATGTCAAGTGTTGAAAAGAATATCTAAGTGTCTATTAATAGGAGACTAGTTAAATTATGATATATCCACACAATGAAATACTCTGCAGCCATTAATACATAAGAAACTACGTAATAAAAGGAAAGAGCTCCAAGTTCTATTATAAATTGAAAAACATCAAAGAGCAGAATAGCATGTATTAAATGCAATCATTTGTGAATAAAAAGTGAATCAAATATGTATACTAGTAAATATACATATATGCATATACACATGCACACACACTAGTGTATGTATAAAATAATTCTGAAAGAATGCATAAGAAACTTAATCTGCCTACAGAGAAAACTTGATGACAAGGGAGGAGAAATTATAAAGTGCTTCTTTTAAGTGAAAAAGTACACGTTTTTGACTTACAAGGAAATAAAACAATTGTATTTGGAAGTTGCTAAGGCCTACGGTAAAACAAGTATTCTATCTGTGAAACTGTGAAGAAGGAAAAGAAATTCATGCTAGTATGCTGAGAGGAGACTACCTCCAGCAACCTGGGCATGTGCCTAACAGGGAATTGGTCCATGACCTTCTGGAGAAAGGGAGGAGGAAAGGTTTCAAGACTCCCATTTGATCCCTAAAACTGCAGGTAGTTCTGAACCGTATGTACAACTATGTTATTTTTATATACAGGTGTTAAAGTTTGCTTTATAAATTAAGCACAGTAAGAGATTAACAACAGGTCTGGTCATTGTGGCCCAGTGATTTAGCATCGACCTATGAACCAGAAAGACATGGTTCAATTCCCGGTCAGGGTAAACTCTCTCTCTCTCAGCAAACTAGCATGCATTTTTTTTCTCTTCTTCACAATTTCACAAATAGAATACTTTTTACCTTATGTCTTAGCAAATTCAGAATACAATTTTTTGTCTTTCCTTATAAGGAAAATCCTTTTAAGTGAAAAGGATGTACCTTTTCACTTAGAAGAAGCACTTTATAGCTTCTCCTTTGGCATACCTGAATTGCCAGCATTACTGCTTTTGCACTTTGGGGCAATTATTAAATGAAATAAGGGTGCCCTGAACACAAGCAATGCAATACTTGGCACTCCATCTGATAACCAAGAAGGATATTAAATGAATAATGGGTGGAAGCATCTACAGCATGGAGATGATGGACAAAGGGATGATTCACGTCCTTGGCAGATTAAAGATGACAACATGAGATTTTATCATGCTACTTAGAACCACACATAACTCAAAATTTAGGAATTGTTTATTCCTAGAATTTTTCATTTAATATTTTTGGACCATGGTTTATTGTGGGTAACAAATTGTGGAGAGCAAAACTGCAGATAAGTGGGGACTTCTGTGTACTTTGTTTTATTTACTTTTCAATGTCTGTGAACCATCATGTGAATATATTACTAATGCAAAGTAACAGAATGAAATGAAAAGAAAGTGATTTAAGTTATTTATTTTAAAAATAATTAAAATAGAATGAATGTGCTTACAGCTCCCTTACCTCACCTGGAATTCTGAGTTCCTTGGGAATTCTGAGTGGGACTAAGCAGAGCCATGATTGCTTTGCTTATGAAGATGGATGAGGCATCTGAGGCCTGTGGGGATTGGTACCAGAAAAAGAGGGTACATATACATTTTGTAAGATGGATAAAAACTTCATCTGCCCAGGAATAGTTTCAGATCAATGCTGAAGTTGGGTTTAGGTCTCCACTAAGCTTACCAGGACATTTGATGATGATACTGGAGGTGAAAACTATTGATAACCATAGTCCTATACATCCAGAAGTCTATATAACTCATAAAATGTTAACTCCCAGTATACTGCAAAATAAAAACAATAATAGAGATGCTAATTGTTCTTAGATTAACAAATCTAAGAGCTGAGTCTTATGAAACAATATAAGAATCACAAGCAGATATTCAAGTCCCAACTCAGCCTTAAGTGCCTCTGCCAGCCCCTTAACCTACTTCAGCCCAGCTTTCTTTTTAAGTTGGGTAAGCATACTCTTAATTATCAAAGAATCAATCACAAAATCAATGTTACATGTTTCCCATTAAATAAGAGCAAACCTAAGCTTCCCTCCATCATTTATCCAATTAGAATCAAATGGCTAAGTTTTATTAAGTCCTCAGTTAACTAAAGGGTTCTGGACTGAGATCCCAAAAGCAATGGATCTCTATCCTGACACCATCACAAATTCATTAGCTGACCCCAGCCAATAACCCACTTTCCTTGACTTCAAGTTCTATAAAGTAAGAGAATCATACGGAATAAAGTTTCCTCCCATTTCTAAAATTCTAATTTTTTGAGATACTTTTATATATGCATTCAACTAGTATGTTTTTAGGACCTGTGTACAGAGCACTGTTGCTTTAAATCTCAACTCAAAATGGCACAGAATTAAAAAGGCAATGAGTGGCAAATTTAAATATTTAAATTTCCTTCTTTTTTCAAGTTATTTGAGAAATGCTGATCATGGAAATGAGATTAAGTTACCAGTGAAAAAATATCAAGTACTCCATTATACAGAGAAAGCAAACTTATTTTTAGAATATATTTATTATCATCATTATTATGTCCATTTACTACTCGTTTAAATGTATTTTTTAAATGTGCTCTCCCTTAATTTTGCAGTCACTCTCACTCCCATTTTCAATCTGTGGAGGTGACAAGGCTGTTCTTTAGCTTGTGCCTTGCTCTCTGATTTTGTTAAATCCACTTATTTTGTTATATAAATGATATGTTAGGCCTTGTTCTAGAGCCATTAATCTGTCATGGGGACACAGTGCTAGATCTGCTGTGCATATAAGAAGATGGGTAGTAATCTGGTTATTAGACATATCTAGAGGAAAGGAGGGCTTTAATTTTTTTTACTGATGATATTCCAAGAGTTTTTTGTGGTTTGAAATTTATGGCATAAACAATGTCAAGAGACAAATAAGAAATGGAGAAAAATACAGATAGAGTAAAAAACTTAACACCTCAATATTCAAATAACTTCTATAAATTGATGAGGAAAATTCTAAATTTTTAGATATTTTTAAACTGTTGGGAAGTAGTTATTTTTTAAGTATGTTTTTATTTATTTCAGAGAAAGGAAGGGAGAGGGAGAGAAGGATAGAAACATCTATGATGAGAAAGAATCTCTACACCCCCGAGTAGAGATCAAGCCCACAACCTGGGCATGTGCCCTGACCTAGAATCTTTAACAGTGACCTCCTGGTTCATGGGTCATCAAATGATGCTCAGTCACTGAGCTACAATGGCTGAGCAAGATTATTTTAATTTATGCATTCAACCAGTATTGATGGAGGCCCTGTGTGCATAGCACTGACACTTTATAAAAAGGATTCTAAACTAGGAGAAGTAACTGGCCAATAAATGTGTGAAAGATGCTCAACCTCACTAAAATACAGAAAAATGCAAACTTAAAGTAAAATGAGATAACATTTTTAATGTAACAGATTGGCAAAATAATCAAATGAGGGATTAAGTTCAGTGCCGATAAAAGATGAGGGGAAAGAGGCACTTTTTTCCATTTTGATGGGTATGTGAATTGCTATATACCACCTTGTAAATTTTTTGTTAATGTGTATTAAGAGTAAAACATACACATAAAATACATAAGAAGTAAAAATATACATTATTTTATCTACCTGTGTGTATATACACTAATATATAAAAATATATGAATAAGCATGTTAATTACAGCACCATTTTCTAGTGGTAAAATTACTATAAATAGACTTACTTAGAAAACATAATAGATTGAACAAATAGTGGTGCATTATCATGGAATAATGTGGAGCCATTAAAATAACACATTATTGTCCAAGAAGACTGTTTATTATGATTTTTAAGTGAAACAAGTAAATTGCAGAGAAATGAGTTTAGTATAGTTTAAGTTTATAAAGCAAAACAAACAAACAAAAAAACAGCCCAAAATGTACATGTGTATATACTTTTCCTGAACATATAGATGCATGGTATAAAGAGAAGTATACAAAGATGCATTCCAAGCTGTTAACATTACAACTGACTAAAAGATGTTTGTGGACATCAAGAATAGTGTGCAGAGAGAGAAGTTGGAAAATATTAATTATTTTCTTTATATATATTTACACTGTTTCATTGATGGCAGAAAACATGGGTTGCTCTTAAATATTTTCAGAGAAATTTGGGAAAATGAAACACAAGTATTACTGCAAAAGTTAGCATAAGGAGCAGAGAGAAGATGGGGTTAAAAGGACTTAAAGACAGAGGGCAGCATACCAGCTTCTCACATGCATTTTCCTCCCAGACAAGATTAGCCAACACTCAGGTATGGGGCAGAATCCTTGTCTGGCCACATATATACATGACACTTGTATAATATGTTCATATGATTTCCAAAGTGTCTGCATCTGATTTAATAAAAGACAGGTTTCCTTTCCACTGAAAATTTCATATAAACCCAAATCTATTTAGCTATCTCCTGTTATAACTCCTGGCTCTATCCATAATTATATCCAGTGGCATTCCATTTGTAAAGGACTTTTCAGTTACGAACTGTTCCTATGGGGGGATATGCACTGTGCTTCCCACTTTATAGATTAAATGTAAGCTTTCTACTTAACAAACTACAAATAATAATTGACTCACATTGGAAAATTTCTGGTTTTTTTTCCTCCATTATCCTAAGGGGACAGGAAACACAGCTTTGCATTTCAAGTCCCTAGGCACATTATGATTCTGACTACACAGGAAACATGGCAGGATAAATTAAAGGGTAAACAAAGTGAAATTCATCAGGAAAGCCTGCTAGTTGATCGATTTTAGATTAAAATCAATCACAAATTATTTAACAAGTAGCTGTATTTTTCATGCCAAATATTACTCAGATATAGCCTGAAATCTCCATTTTATTCATGCAGACAAGGACTCAAAAATTCTGTAAGGAAGATGAGAAGCAATCCTTTTAGTTAACATAATATTTCTGCACAATTTCAACCATGAGAAGAGCATATTAATGCATTCACTCACCATCTGTGTCTCTTGGTACCATGTCCAGTTATCCCAGAGGACTAAGGCGCCCCTTTTTGTGACAGGCATTTGGACAATAGGGACTCCCAAATGAACAATGTGAAATCTATAATATGTGCAGATGGAAGATAGATAAATAGGCAAACACTACAATTCAGCAGTTTACTCGGAATCCTCAATTCTGGAGGATTAAGATAGGCAAGCAGAAATGTGTCAAAGCTGGTCTCCATTCTTATAAAACTAAAAGTAAAGCATAGAAGATATTTTTATATTAGCTTTCCCATTTGTACCAACAATGAAAACTGTCAGATTATTTAAAAGTACTCTTTCTTGGGGAAAGCCCTGCTGCTTGCTCATTCATAATGTCCTTTAAGCATTTTATTTTGTTTTCTCTGTGGGTAGCTTCAAAACACCTCACTGATGGAGGAGCATACATCCAAAGCTCCATTTACTACTCATTTAAATGGATGAAAGATTGGAAAACAAAATGGCTAGGCAGCTCTTCTTTTTTGGCATTTAAGTATCTACTTTAAAAAACAAATTACATTTAAATTTAAATAAGTCATTTTTTTGGCAGATTCCAATTTAAATAAGTCATTTTTTGGCAGATTCATCACTTTTAAAAGAAACATGAGGCTAATCACCACACTTGTATATTTTTTGTTTTGAAATGGTTAACTTCTCTGCTCTAGAAACCAAATGTTGTGCTACTTAGTCATACATCATTCTCATTGGCTTTGTAGATAATTAAGTAAGAATAATTGAGACCTAAGTAGCCCTGAACATTAATGTGGACAGCATTATCCTTTGCTCACTATAAATGACTCATCACTATTATATTACTTGGTCTACAGCTCCAAGATCTTTAAGTTATTTGTTTGCTGTTTTATGAATTTCACATAGATAAGTTATTATACTAGTAAAATTTAAATATGGATTTCACATAAATACTAAAGGTCCTCCCAACAACTTTTCAGTTAGCTGGATAGAATGCTAGAATGCTGTGGAGTTCATCTGCAGAATCTTCAATCCAGAGCAATGAGCCCTGCTTCCTCAAACATATATATCTTATTCTCAAAAGCTTAGTTATTCATTTATTCAATATGCATTGAGTACTTATTATGTGCCAGAAACTGTAAAATATTCTGAGGAAAAGTTGATAAATTACTCATTATCTACAGCGGAGTATTCTATAGTCCATAGAAGGACAAAGAAAGCATATTAGATAAATTACAAATCAATGTAATAGGAACCAAAGTAGAGTTATATACAAAGTACTATGAAAACACTGAGAAAAAGTAATGGATCCCAACTCAGGAAGTCTGATAGGGCTACACAGAAATGGCAAAATTTCACCTGGGTCTTCAAGGATGTAGAGAGGTTGGCCAGGCAATGAATGAATGAATGAATGAATGAATGAATGAATGGTTTGACAGGATGACTGAAAAGACAATCATCATACCTGCTGTGTTCTAGGCAGTCTTGGGAATATTTTTCCAGAGAAGGAGAACAGCATGTGCAAATGATGTTGAGATGCATGAAAAAACATAGCAAACTTATGGAATGACAAGATATTCAGGTTATTTGAACAGAAGGTTTGTACAGAAGATGATGCGATGAAATGAAGTAGAAAGCCCTGTTGAGGTCAATATGCAAAGTGTCTTAAATCCAATGTTAAGGTGCTTGTACTTCATCCTGAAAGAAGTGGAAAGGCAAGGTAGACTTTTAATCTAGGAATATCAGACATTCACATGTATTTATTGAGACCCTAATATATGCCAGACCTGTTCTAGGTTCAGTTTTATAGCCACCAAAAAACAGGCAATGATTCCCGATTTCATGAAGCTGATAAGTCAAATGGGGGATGACAGACAATAAGCAAAATAAATAAGGAAAGTATATAGTACATTTAAAGCCAGTAAGTGCTAAGGAAAGAAAGAAAATAGGAACAAGTGAAAAGAAATGGTTTAGAGCAATTATTTTGGATTATTTGAAGAGATTAGAGAGAGACTGGAGACAGATATGTAAGTTAAGATTCCATTAAAGCATTCTTACAGATATGAAGAGGCTAAGAACTGATATTATACAATGGGAATGAAGAGAAGGAGATGGACTTGAAAGGATCAACATGACTCCATTGGGGATGTATTAGATATTAGATTGAAGAAGAAAATGAAGAATAAGGATTATGTTGTTTTCTCATCAGAATTTGAGTCATCATTAGAAAGTGAATTTAAAGAGTCAAGTTTTTGTGTATAATTTGTTTACAGTTACTAGTATATGTTGCTTGACTTCTGTAGAGGATATTCCAAGAAGTACCAAATAGATTAAATTTCTTGAAATAGTTCAGTATAGCCAATGATACCATTGTTTCTGGGAAATGGCTTCTTGGTAACTGAATGGTTGTCCAATGATCTTCATGGGTCATCTTGAAAGAAATAATTGGAATATTTTTGTACATTTTTCTAATTATACTGTGAATCCTAGAGTTAGAAACATAGGCCCCCAGAAGATACATTCTGTCTTAACTCTGTAAATTGAAGAAATCACTAAAGTCTGGTAGTTTACCGTGAAAACTTATGGTAGATTTTCAGTGAATGGTAATGGATTTTATATTTGTTAACATCTCTGAATGTGATGATCACACTTTTGGGATCAGTGTCCCTCATTTGGCTCAGATTTCCTTAAACTGAGACAAGACTGGGATGCCCTCAGATGCATCTCATCCCCATAATGTCTTGTCTGAGTCTCCTTGGTGACTCTCAGTGCTCCCAACCACCTGTGTCATTTGGCATCAGTGCCTGTTGCCACAGTCCTGGCTGCTGTATCAATGACAGTTCCGTCCTTGTGTGGGCGAACTGTGGAGACAGATGGTTCCTCGGTACAGGATAGAGACTGTCGGAGGGAGGGCTGAATACGAAGCTGGAGTGTGGCATGTGGATCAAGAGCACTAATATCAGAAGTTAAACTGGAGCAACTCCATGTCTGTTCACTTTCAAGAATTTCCTGGATCAATCAGAAAGACTGTTGAATTTTTCTTTAAACTAGAGGTAGAGAGAAATTAACAGCTAAATAGGGACTACCTTGTTCATTATTCCTCTCTTCTACCCAGGATCCAATTTAGATGTGCCATTCGTTAGTCACTGAGAAAATGTTGTTTCTAAGTTAAAAGTCCACTCTGGATGGGTACCAGATTGACTACATTTTTCCCAGGTAAAAGGAATAGCCACTGCTCTAAGGTGATACTGGAGTCTAGAAAGGAGGCACAAAATTGCAAAGGAGAGAGTCCCCTTGGAAACTGGTTGCAAAAGGTGTAAGAGTACATTTTGTAAACTTTACCTAACTGCAGCAGTAGTAAGTTTTTTCTGAGGGGCAGGAGTAATTTGTAATAGTGAAATAACATACTTTATTTCTTTTACTTAGGAAAAGGGCTTTAACCAAGTCTCCTTTTACTATGACCATATTATTTTACTTTTTGCTTTTTTGTATTAGTTGTGTGGATAAGGAGAAGAGAAAGATTCAGGGTAACATAAAGACATCTTAAGTGTGAATATAGAAGTGTGCATCTGAGAAAACTCATTCTTGCTCTGGGTCTTCTTATAGCAGAATGAATGAATGAGTGAGTGAATGAGTGAGTGAATGAAAGGAGAAAAGAAACTCATCCCTGTTCTGAGGGAGATGAAAGGCATTTTCTACAGAATACTTTCTTTGTGCAGGTAGGTCTTTGTCACCTATTGGTTATCTAGGTAATGAAAGTCTTGTCCAAGGTAAAGTGGTTTTCTAGAGAGAAAAACAAGGATCTTGGGTAAAAATGAATTATCAAGGTGTCAGTTTGTCCGGAGGCTGGAAATTGTCTCTTCATTTGAGTTTTGTCATCTCCCTTCTCTTTTTCACACATGATGTGTGTGTGTTTGTTAACACATGTATGCATGAAAACTTGCAGGCTCATGCAAATGAGATTTGGGAACGAGAGTACAGAAAGAAATATTATTGTTGTGCACAGAGCTGTATAGACTAATACTCAAGCCTCTAACATGGCCAGAAAAACCATAGCCAAACCTGCCCTCGTGAAGCCCAAAGCTCCTTTTCACCAAGTAAAGATGAAGGTAGACACAAGAAAGTTGGACCTCGAGGATGTCATATGAGTTTGGTATGCTTCTCGTCCACTTGAAATGTATTGCTTGCAAAATCCTGGTATAATCATTCAGCATTTAGGATGATTTTCTTCATTGAAAGAGATTGAGAGATCAGATGCCTGTGGTACTGATTCCCAAGAGTAAAGCAAGAACAGGAAAAAAGGCAAATTTGTGGCAGTAGAAACTGGCAAAGAAGAAGTGAAAGGGAGGAAGCCAGTACTTTATTGATAGTGGGACTCCCTGCAGCACTCTCCAAATCAATACAAAAAACTGAGATTTCAGCAATTCTATTTCTTGTGTTTATAAATGTACAGACCCCAGAGCAAGAGCTTTGGGTGATATCATCATTCTAGATTCAACAAAATGGACAAAATAAATTAAAACATACTCATGTTAGCCAAAGAACCAACAAAAAGTCTTCCTGAGATATTTCTCACTCCCTTCCCACCTCATAAATTACCTGGTAAGCAAGAATTTCAAGAATTCTGGGAAACTCTTAGGAAATTCCTGTGTTCTAACCTTGGAAAATACTTAGACTTTATTTGTTTCAAGGTGACAGAAAACAGTACTGATGAGTGCCTATTTGGTTTATACATCCATTCTAAAGAATTAAGTCCAAATTCTGTACTGATTATTTAAAAATATTACAATAGTAATTTCAGAAGGTTACAGCCAGAGGCCTCATTTTCTGTGCCATGGTGACTACCTGATTTCTCAGCCTTTTACGAATTTTTGAAAGGCAGAAAGCTGCGTATAATCAATCCTGAGATAACCTTTACAAGTCAATTCCTCACACAAGCCTCCTCTCTGGTAGACAGATGCATCATGGAGAATTTGGCAAGATTCAATCAATAACTGCAGTAATGCAAGTAATGACACCAGTGTGAATACTGCTGGCTTAGATATTTCCTGTTTCTCAGAAGGAACAAATACCCACTATTCCTGTCATTTTAAAGGAAAGAAACAAGGACCATTATTTCCTTGGCTTAATATTAATATTAAATGGATGCCCATGGAATGTTATCAATGAAAATCTGTGTTTAAAGTAGGTAATATATTATAAATGCTTGGCTCAGAGTTTTCTTAAGAAACAGCTCTTAAAATCATGAAGTGAATGACAGCATTTCTGAATATGCTGAAGTTATCCACCTAATGTGGCTACTGACAAATTAATAAATTAATGGAGATTCACTTTATATCTGCATAATTTTCATTGATTGGACAGGGCTCACAGACATCTCACTGTTGAATGGAAGTTGGGAAGGAAGAGTGTGTGCTGTTATAAATGACTGGTCTCACTCACATGCCAATGTTATTTTTATAGTTTTCAAAATCACAGAGTGGTTTTTTTCCATGAGGGATTTTTACTTTCTTTGTGGTTAGAAAAATCAACCTGCAAGATGGTAAAAAAAAAAAAAAAAAGATTAGATTCTCAAAGAAGACTGTCATATAAAACTAGGTCATCATTTTAAATTGACAAAAGGTTGTGAGTTAGTTTGTTTTTTTTTCTTTTAGATGATAATTTTTGGGAGATAAACAGCTAAAAATTTCCTAGTTGGCAGGAGGATTTTCTTGGACCTGTTTTTATTTCAAACATAGCTTGCATGGAATACATAAATAAACAAAAACAAAACATAACAAAAACCTAAGTATTCTTATTCTAACTGGATGGGGAAAGGATATGGTGAAAGAAAAACAATGGATGATTGACAAGGTGACCTAGGATGTACCTGGAATCTTGCTACCAAATTGTGGTTTGCAGATCAGCAGCATGAGCACCATCAAGGAACTTGTTAGAAATGTGGAATCTAAGGACCTACAACAGACCTACAGAATCAAAATCTGCATTTTAATAATATCCCCACGTGTTTTGTCTGCACATTAAGTTTGTGAGAATTTATTTCTACTGCTAGTGCTGTCTGCAGAGAAGAACAAACATTTTCATGTGGTATATAACTGAAGTCATTACTTAATGTGGGGAGGGGAGAGAGAGAGGAAGAGAGGAAGAGGGGGAGAGAGAGAGAGAGAGAGAGAGAGAGAGAGAGAGAGAGAGAGAGAG
>JAAGEH010000293.1:28332759-28369388 GCA_011751065.1 Lasiurus cinereus | reverse complement strand
GAGAGAGAGAGAGAGAGAGAGAGAGAGAGAGAGAGAGAGAGAGAGAGGAGAGAGAGAGAGGAGAGAGAGATTCCTAGGAAAACATGACAATAGCAGGTCCTTTGCAGAGCACATTTTGCAGCAGAGCTAAATTCTTCTGGTTCTAACTTTGCATACATCTGCACTGGCTATTAGAAGTCCATAGAAAAATAGATATGCAATTAGTGTAGACATTTACTTCTTTTTATTTGTAAATATTAACAAATATCTCTGTAAATTAGTATAAATATCCAAATCTTCTCACAACTCTGAGGATAATCAGTAAATAACAGTTAGAATAAATAACAGTTAGAAAAAATAAAGAAAAGTAAGGACCCAAGCTATACAAGTGCAGCTCCTTAGCCAAAATTAGTCCTTAAGTTTTACCAATATTTTGTTGAACATTAGCACCACACCACATTTTAAGTGAAAAAGGAATTAATAGTTATTAGGCATCTATTGTATTCTGGGTCCAACTCTAGGCTGCAGAATAGGTTTGATTTTTTTTTTTATAGAGACCCAAATAAGAAATCATTTTCCTAATGAGGAAATTGTGGCTTAGCAAAGATAATTGCTCAAAGTCACAAAGCTAGTAAGTGAAAGAGCTGGGATTTTATGTCTGTTTAATCTGATGCTAAAACCTTTCCCAACAATGCCATGCTGTTATTGTATAAAAATGTTAAATATTTAGTTACATATGTACAATTATTAAGATACTCTGATTTACATGAAACCAAACATTTCCTTTACCAATTTTATACTCTTGAATTTTTTAAAAAAGGCTGTGTATTGTTAAAAATAGATATCTGAACTAGGTGGGCCCAAATGATAATTTTAGTAAAAATTCAAGTACTCACCGCCAGAGAACAGATAGATGACATCCATTATAGCATTCTGCCTGAATTAGGCTTTCTCACAGTTGGGTATACCACCCTTTATTTACAGCAGTGTGATCTCCAACACAATTCAAAATATCATTATCATTCACTACATCAATATCAACCCCCTTTCATCTTGAATGGTCAAGGGAATTTCCTAGAAATTTCAGGTGGAACTCTAAAGACCATTGTCATGTGTAATCCACATAGGACATGTATTGGTCCAAGAAATAGTTAAGATATTAAGATGCTGAAAGATGTGTGTGTGTGTGTGTATGTGTGTGTGTGCGCATGCACGTGTGTGTGACATGCACTTGTATGCACACATTGGTGCACCTGCATTAATTGGAGTGTCAAGCCTTTGACATAATTAATACAAATGAGCAAGAAAGGTGGTGGTTCTGGGCTTTCTACTTTCACTTCAGTCAGGACAGTTTAGTTTTTCACTGTTTAGTATATTGTTCTTCCATGCCAACTGTGCTGCTGTCATACACATAAAAAAATCTTGAACACTATTGTGTTATAGAAACTCCTCACTTCATGGTTGAGGAAACTAAAGAAGATTCAGAACCCATGACCACTTCATGTGTACCTGCTGTATGCTAGGCAATGTGTCAGAGGTCTCATGTCTTTGTCCATATGCTGACTAAGAAAGTAAATCTGGTAGAGATAAGTTACTTTGCCCAGGTCACCCAAGAAGTCAAGATAGAACAAAGGCTAGAGGCCAGGATTATTAACCACTAAATTCCTGCTTTTCCCAAAATAACTTATTGGTGACATAAAGAGAAGACACTTTGACCTTTCATCTTACTCCCAAGTTAGATCATTGAATCTGTTTTATATTCTTTCTCTCTACATAAAGGTTACAATACTAATTGACAACCCATAAAATATATATATATATATATATATATATATATATATATATATATGCTTTGCTGTTTTTCAATATTAAGCATAGATAATGCATAGAGTAACACTTGCCTATTGTTTTTTCCTGATGGCCAATAACACCAATTAACAGGATGGTTAGTTGGTGTCCAAGCTGCCATTTGACTCTGGAACATTTTTATTTTATCCAAATATGTACAGATATACTGTGGCATAGGAAATTCTTATTATTTCAGTAGATCTTAACTCATAATAAAATGGGCAATAAAATGTATCTCATCTTTTTGTTTTATATTTAAGCAAAAAAAAAAAATGATTCTTCCCCATATGGATAAAACATTAAATACTCACAAAGCTACTTTGCTCATTTACTTCACATATGGGACAGGAATAAAAATATCATGTGAAGGACTTGTATGCATGCATATAAGCATAACCAATGAACACAAGACACTGTGGGGGTTAAGGTATGCCTGGGAGGGGGGGCAATGAGAATATATGTATACATGTAACACAATTATATATATATGTATATATATATATATATATATATTACATAAAATATATATATATATTACATAAAAATAACAAAATTAAAAAATATATATATCATGTGAATTAATTTCAAATAGTCTTAAACTTGACCCATGAACCTGATGTTATAATGGATCAAGTCTCTTCATACTATATTTTTCCATTATTTTTCCCCAGTTAACAATAAGTAAAGTGTGAGATACAAGTTAAAGAGGAAGTGTGATCCACTGTTTATTTTTCTAAAACTCATTTACTATCCTCATATCTGCTTTCCTCTTTTTCCCCTGGGCAGAATATAAGGATATATACTATCATTAGCTCATAAGTATACTTGAGTTAACAATAAGTAAAGTGTGAGATACAAGTTAAAAAGGAAGTGTGATCCACTCAATATTATAGGTTAGATAGTGATCAAATTAATTACAATCTGATAAATTCCTGGCACATTTTCCTTCTTTTAATGGCACCTTGCAATTTAAAGGGGTAAGATAATAAGAGAGAGAGAATTCAAAAGAGGAGGAAGAAGAGAGTTCTGTAGATGAAATAATTAACTTTTTTAAGAGTTAATTTTATGGTATTTGAAGTTTTAGAAGATTGAGCATTTTGGTCCCCAAAATGTCGGGGTGGTTGACTAAATCTTGTGATTGCACCTGGGTTAGAAGTATACTTATGAGCTAATGATAGTATATAACCTTATATTCTGCCCAGGGGAAAATGAGGAAAGCAGATATGAGGATAGTAAATGAGTTTTAGAAAAATAAACAGTGAATAGCTCTTCCTTGCCAAAGATCAGCCAAAGATCAGCAACTAAAATTTTAATTTGACGCTTTTTCTATGATGACAATGAAAAAGCATGTTCCAATTTATAGAAGTTTTGAGTGGCAGCAGTAATTGCTGTTTCAAAGAAAAAAATAGAAAATTATTAAGAAAAAACTGTTTTTCTTAATGTTTTTTCTTATTCACATTTTCAGTAGCAGAAAAGCTATACAGAAAGTTAGTCTAAGTATAACTTAATGTAATAGATGCCAATGAATTTCTAAGTTCATTGGAATTTTACAAATTTGCCAACACTGTTAGTGGACTATTGCCTCAAGTGTCTAGTGTTTCCTAAATGAAAATTAGGTCCTTGGAGGACTTTTAGTTACTTCTCAGCCATTAAGGAAATAACGAATTATGACATGCTCCAGTGGGAAGGAACCTTTCGTATCATCTAATCTAGTATCCTTATTATCACATTATAACTAAAACACAGAGAAGATAAGTAACTCCTGAAGTCTAACAGGATCAATTTTAAAACTTCTCCAGCTTTTTCTGCCTTTCTCCTCTGTCTTATTCTATATTACCTGAGTTATTTATACAAAGTTAGAATTTTAAGAAAAATTAAAGATAATCTAATTTCTTCTTTCCAATGAATAGCTACAAGCATTTGTTAAACCACCTTTAGTGAGAATAAATTCCCTATCATAAGATTGCAGGGCAGTTTTTATGACCATGGTGAATACTTTCTGAGAGATTCCTCACTATTATTTAAATATACAAGCATTATAAAAAGTAATTAGTTGACCCATTGCCAAATCATTTTAACCTTTTGATTAAGATAAGAACAGTAGTGGTAAACATTATGATTAATGTTATAAAATTGGAGGATCTAGTGAAACAGATCATGTTTAATAGTGCATTAAAAGGACACTTATCAACCAGCAAGAGTTCATTTACTGTCCTAAAGAGTGATTGGGCACTGGGAGGAAAAGGGCTAAGTTAATAGGATTATTTAATGTCCCAAATTTTTCTTATTTCTATTCAATATTACCAGTTTCTGTCTCTCTCTCCTAATTTAACTATGGAAGGAACAATTGCATCAGCAATAGATCAATATCTAATTTTCAGAAGTTAATTTTTTAAGAGAAACTTGGGTACTTTTAGGGGGGAAAGGCGTAACGATACATAATGAAAAATACTGTAACTATCCTGGCAAATTTTCTATGTGAAATTCCAACAGAATCCATCAATTATAGTAAATGACCAATAAAAATGTTCAATCAAAAACTCATTTTAAGATACATTGTTAATGAACTGTATATAATGGCGCTTAATCAAAACTAGACATGATTGCACAGGAGAAGTTCCTCAGGACCTCAGGAGCACCATTGTTCTGAACAAAGATAACCATAAAACTCTATAATTAATAGCCTACAGTCATGTGGAGCTCTCTGGGGAAACTCGGTTTCATAACAAACTCTATTGTTTTTCAAAGCACAGGAATTGTGTTTCATAATAGCACCAATGCCATAAGCATCATTTTTCAGGCTGTTTTTATTTGACATGGAGCTTTTGATGGTTTTTCCACACAAAATCGGTAAATGAAGCTGCTGACCACTAAAGTTGAAACAAATAAATTCAGCCTCTATTTTACATAATCTACAATTTAGAAATGACACACTATCTTTAAAATATATATATTCTTAATAGTATATTTGTGTCAAATAAGTTTATAGGGAACATTTATCATTCCTGGGGTGACAGTGTAAAAGTGACAGGTAACATAGCATACTTTAAAATGTTGAGATACAGAGCCCTTAAGGTACAAAAGCACATACAAATGAAAAGTTTAGAATAAGAAGAATAGAAGATTGTGAAAGACACTCTGTTAAATCAACATTTACCTAATCAGCTGTGTTAAATTTAGTATGTGAGTTCAAATACTTATCAATTCTCAGACTTCAATATGTCTATTATTAATAATAATACTATGCATTTAATATACATGTAGCCAATATATGAACCCCAAAGTATAATTTTCTTTGCCAATTTTATTGACAGAAAAAAATGAAATACTTAAGGTATGCTTGCCAAAAACACACCTGGAGGTGTGAAGTTTATCGATCAGAAATCAGTGTTGCAGTATTTTACTGCTATAAGTTTGGGCCAAGACCATTGGCTCAAATGCTAATGTATAGTTTATTTTTTTTACACATATACATACTACATATAAGAGGCCTATTTCTAAATATGCAAACTAAAATGTATTTATGGCCTATTCAAACTCGAAATAAGGACACAATAAAGCCAATGTATATTTTCAAGCCAATCAGTTAATCAGAGTCCTGTGGAAGTCTGTATTCAACAACTCTTCATATATATCACATGGCCTCTTGACCCAGCTAGCGTGAAAATTATAGCTGAAAAATGGGAAAAAAATCTTATATTTTCCCATGAAGCCTTATAAGCAATGTGGTTGTTCTCAGTCTCAGCAAGGATACTCATAAAAATATTAATACAGGGTATAAGCAAACACTTATTCATAAAGACTCTACATTGAGAGTAGAAAACTATGGACAAAATCAATTCCAGTGACTAAGCATGAAATTCAAAAGACAGTTCAGGATTACTAGCTCCAAACTTCCCATTCTTACCAGTAGGGAAAACCTGTCTCACATAAGAAATAACTCTTTTTTCCCAGATATGTCTGAATTGAAATGCTAATATGAAGTGCTAATGAGCGATGCTATTAGTCAATCAATACAAAGGGGGTGGATAAGGCTAGTGTCCATGGCCTATGATGGACCAGGTTAAATATTCTGAATACTGTATGTACACACACATGTGTGTGCATATTTGGTAGTTTGATAAGAATGGGAGCAGCCCAGGCAATGAAGAAGGGGGTTTAATAGTACCCCAGCTCTCTGGTATGTAGAAGGCAACAAATTATGAAAGTCATTCCTATCAAAAGATCTTTTGTCTTAGGGTTCCTAGTAGGGAGAGAGATAATTTAGGATGGGCCGAGGATGCATCAGGAAAGAAGTTCAGCGCACTTTCCAAGATAGGCAGAGTAGGGTGAAAAGTTTATAACAAGAATATATCTAGAAAAGAAAGTCCCTCATCTTGCCTCAAGTGAGAATTTCTCGTTCTGCAAGTGGCCCAGTTAATAAAATAAGAACACCTCAACCATTTGCTTCAGAATTGGGCTATGTAGAATTGCTTTTCCTGTGATACCAAACTAGATCAACAGGTGGACATCCCTCACTCTCCTCCCAAACAAACAACAATAAATTGTTTTTCAATCTTATCTTGAAGAATCAGACAGAAGATCTGATAAAGATGCTTCACTCCACTGAAGATATAAATTGGCAAAGAAATGATCAATAAGCAAGTAAGTTATAATTACTAAAGAGTGGAATTTTGCAGAAAGAGCCACCACCTCCTGAACTTGGTGCCTATAATGCCATCCTTTTCAAAGCTGGGTTCCAAAGATTGAAGTTTAAACCAAAGATGGGATCCCAGCCCTTCAAAAGTGGCAGCTAGGCAGATAAAACCCACCCTAAGCAATTAGTCACTGCCAATCAGTCTGCTCTCCCTGACAATACGAGGTTCAGAACCTCATCCATCTATTTTCTTAGGCACTTGGTATTCACTTATCTAGGATTTGTCTGTTTGACCTTGGCTCTCTCTTGTTTCTGCTTTTCAAGTAAGCTATCTCTGGCCACATTTCCTTAACCTTTAACAAATTTGGAGTTCTGATCCCTTGTGGATGACTCCAACCTGCCCACCATGGCAGTGTCAGACCCACAGCACTGAGGAGCAGCATCTTCTGAAAGAAAGTACTTTTGTGGGAACCCAAAAAGAAGTAAACCAATACTTATTCCTTTCTTAAGTCATAAATGATGTGCATTTTATTTCAGGGAATGTAGGAGGCACTGCAGAAATGAATGAATGAGAGAATGGACAAGTAAATCGTGTGTACTTGATAACATTTGCCAATGAGTCTTTAATCACAACATTATCAGTAAAATCCATGGCTAACTATATATCAAGCCCTATTCTAAATCCTTTCTTTCTTAAATATTATTATTATCTTTTTAACAGATGAGAAAATAGAGCTACAAAGCAGTTAGTGACTTTACCAAGGGCAGTAATTAGTAGATGGTGTTGTTAACAACTAACATTTATTTAGCACTTATCATGCACTATACCCTGTGCTGAGTGTTGGGGATGTCTCCACCTTCTTGGAGTCAGCCTCATGGATAGAACACAGAAGCTCTGCTTTATCTCTAATTCAGAGTTCAAACAATGAGCAAACCAGTGTCCTATATAGAAAGAAAAAGTGAAGGAAGAAAGGGAGGGAGGGAGGCAGGGGAAAATCATAAAAGAAATCTAATGGGATGAAAAATTAGTATTATACATAGCTAGGGTAATTGTTGTCTTATGAAATCTTGTTTCAAGTCTGTGTGTGTGTCTGTGTGTGTGTGTGTGTGTGTGAGAGAGAGAGAGAGAGAGATAGAGAGAGAGAGAGAGATGCATCTCAGTCCCAAATGTGCTAACTGTAGGTCACAGTCAAGTCAAATAAGGGGGAAGACACTGCCTTCATAAACTGCACACCATCTATGTTATCCTTCCTCAGGTACCTGTGACAAAATATGCTTCACACAAATGGGACTCAATTTGTCCAGCAAGTAGCCTTTTGTGCTTAAAACACACATTTTATGGGGAGAAAATTGTGATTTCTTCCCACATTTTGCCCCAGTTCCACCGCTCAAGTAATCATCTAAAGGTTGTATTGTTGCTCAGATTAAAGACATGTTGCCACCCTCTAGAAGCCTACTCTGGAAGCAGTCATTTAGACGTGACATTTTTGGAGGCTATCAGATTACTCCAACAGAAACACTGCTAGCTAGTGTTTCAGGTCCCAAGGCTGCTGGGCTCATCCTTGATTTATTCTGTGCATGAACATGCATATGTCTTTAATAGGTTGTATGTTCTATATCCAGCAATACGGGGGGGGGGGAACAAAGATATATTTTTAAGTACTAGAGCTCTCACATGAGGTACATTTGTTATAGATTAGTTTTTATCCAGAACTCATTGTAAAGCAAGCATGTTTTTGTTATCACTGCTGCTACCTTAATGTTCTATAGCAAATTCTCCAAAATGGTACCCCTTTTCTACTCCTGGCATCAATGTACAGGCAGTGGAAATAAGGTTGTTTCTCTGTTGTCCTAATTGTTTTTGTGGGTTTTTTGGTAGACCTATTTAAATCCATATTGGGGCTACTTTTGTTAGTCATTGCTTTTTCTCCTCCTAAGTGTGCTGTTTACCCATAGTAACCAAGGATGATTATTTTCAATTCTAGAACTCATCAGTTTTGCTTCTCCATTTTTTAACCATTACTTTTTATTCTTTCTGTACCCTGCAGCATCTTATGAAATATAAAACATAATGAAACATTCAGACATTTGACATTCTCCTTATGGATTTTCAGAGAAGCAACAGTGTGCAAACGCTTTAGCTTTCATTTCATTAGTTACCTCCACTCTCCTACAGCATTCTCAGAATCGCAAAGCAGTTCCATCTGTACTTGCTGGTTGGCAGGGCAACCTGTTTTCATCATTGTCCTCATGGTCATTATCAACATCACCACCACCATTCTACTTCCTCTTTCATGGGGGATTATACAAAAGCCAGATTAGCTGTATTGACAACCATTTATTGTAAAACCCACTTCAATCACTATTGGTTCCAGGTCAACCTTAATGGGAGGTGGAGAGATACAGACAGGACGTGGAAGGTGGGGAGGTGGAGAGATACAGACAGGATCTGGAAGGTGGGGAGGTGGGCAGTGACAAAGTGAGAGCACCTAGTTCCCAGGAACTTGTAATGCATAATGTTCTCTCTCACAATTCTATAGTATAGCTTTTAGAATTTCCCCAGAAATGAATAATTTCATAGAAAAATTCATGTGCATGCATATGATATTGAGCAAATATAAAAATAGCTAGTACAAAAATTAAAATTGAAAGTTCCTCTATTAGTGTCCTTGCAATGACCTCATAAAATGATACTTGGAGACATTTGTCTCCACACAGAGAGCCAAGCCTGGGTCCCTTTCAGTTCATAATCCATAGGAAGGCATACCAGGCTTTTGTAGAGAGAACGTAATTTCTCAAAGGCAGGATAGTGTACAGGGAAGATGAAATATCAGGAGCCAGGAGACCCCCATGCTAAGGATCACTTCTGCTGCTGAATTGTTATTTAAATTTGAGGACCTTTAGGTCTCCTGCATGTAAAGAAGAATGGACTTTACTAAGATGTTAGAATCTCAACTACAATCCCATGGGTCTTGGGCCTCAGCCTTGGCTTTCAGCCACAATGCAAATGTTTGCAGAGCCTAAGCTGGTATGCACCACTGCCCTTGTCTCACAGCTTTCGCCTATTTTCTCAGAAAGGAAAAGCCTTACTTTATTTGCTACATTCCTGGCCTGTCTGTGGGTAGCAGGGATTTCCCAGTCACCCCAACTATGCTACAATATTTAATGTGGCACTGCCAGGTGACCTTCAAGCATTTTCTCCCTTCAGGGTGGCTTGAGGTTGCCTTGAAGGATTCTACAGCTGGTATTTTCCTTCAGGACAGGCTATTCGTGTCATTTAAGTCAGGATAGGGTTTTAATGTTCACCTTTGTCCTTTGTAGCATCTGAGTCTCTCTTTGTAGGGTCCTTTATTATCTGAGAGAACTCACAATTTACAGCTCAAGCAAATTTGTTCATCATTATTATTTTCTAGCCAGAGTTGAGTGGTAACAGACTTTTTCTCCTAGAATTTTCAACCAGGTATCTTAGATTCAGAAACAGATAGCAGCCTTTTTTTTTTCCTGATAAGGCTACAAGTGAACCAATGAGAGAAATTGAGGCCCAGAGCTAGAATGGAGCAAGAGTGAGAGAAAAAGATTGGAGAGAGAGAGAGAGGGAGAGGGAGAGGGTGAGGGAGAGGGAGAGGGAGAGGGAGAGGGAGAGAGGTATCCTGCCTGAATTTCAGTATTAACCATCCCACTGATCATAGGTAATAGCTCAGATATTTTCAGTAACTCTCTCTCTCTCTCTCTCTCTTTTTTTTTTATTAATGTTACATGTATACATATCTTCCCATTGCCTCTTTTGCCTAAGAGGGCACTATTGGGGTCTGTTATTTGCAAGAAAAAGAATCTTAAACAAAACATAGCCAGAGGAGATACATCATCTAACCTGAAAAGCCTCTCAAAGCCTAGATTTCCTCTGCCCTGTTTTCCAGTGAATGCCCTTGTGACAAGAACTAGCTGCTCCCTAAAGCAACACTTTCACCAACTCTAGCCATTGTTATTAAATTATTATATCGATTTGAAGCCTTTCCCATGGGGACCTTCCTCCTATTATCCTTTGCACTACTCCTTAGAATAAATATACCTTCCAAATGGCAGTTCTTTAAATATTCCAAGGCAGGTAAAATGGCATCTCTTCCTCAAGGTGTTAACTTGCTCTTTCACAAACTCCAAATATCCAATTTCTTTTCATTTTAAATATATTTTCATTGACTTCAGAAAGGAAGGGAGAGGGAGAAAGTGATAGAAACATCAATGACAAGAGAAAATCATAGGTCAGTCAACTTCATGCATGCCCCCTACTGGGGATTGGACAGGCAACTGGGCATGTGCCCTGATGGGAATCAAACTGTGAACTGGTTCATGGGTCAGTGCTCAACCACTGAGCCCCACTGGCTGGGCCAAATATCCAATTTCTTTTTCTCTTTTTCAGATGATGTCTTTTGAAATTTCTCCTGATAACTTTTCTGCCTACCAAATGTTATGGGTCCTAGAATTAGACACAATACTCCAAGTAGGATCTGAGCAGAGCAGAAAACAGCAGAATCCTCTCTTCCCGGACTGTACTTTCAGTCTAGGTTTGCACTCAACCTCTGAAGTTATTATTGACTAACATCTCTAATTGTTTTTACTCATGCTATAGATCTCTTCCCATCTCTTCAGCTTTGTGCTTATGAAGTTGGATTTTAGATCCAGGTGTACAATTATATGCACTGTCCCTACAAATTTTATCTCAAATCCAATGAATCAGAAATTGAAGATGATAATGAAAAAATTCTAGTATTAGATGATGGTGGTGGTTGCACAATAACATAAAAATACTTAGTGCCACTGTATTGTATATGTAAAAATGATCAAAAGGGCAATGTTATTTTTATTATGAATATTTTATCAAAATAATAAAAGGAAATGTGAATATGGACTACATATATTATTTAGGGAATTATTGCTAACTAATGGCTCAGTGCATGAAATTTGTGCATGGGAGGGGGGTCCCCTCAGCCCGGCCTGCACGCTCTCCAATCCAGGACTCCTCTGGGGATGTCCGGGATGTCTGACTGCCAACTTAGACCCAATCCCTGCATCAGACATCCCTCTCATAATCTGGGACCGCTGGCTCCTATCCTCTCACCTGCCTGCCCACCTGATCGCTCCTAACCACCTCTGCCTGCCAACCTAATCACCCCTAACTGCCTCTTATTGCCCCCTAACTGCTCCCCTGCTGGCCTAATTGCTTCCAAATTACTCCCACTTGCCAGCCTGATTGCCTCTGCCTTGGTCCTTGCCACCATGGCTTTGTCTGGAAGGATATCCGGAAGATGTCCAGTCTAATGAACATTTTATTAGTATAGATAATTTTCTAGGTATGATTAGTAATACTAAAGTTATATTGGAGAATGTATTTTTAGGAGATACTGAAGCATTTAGTTAAATTTCATGAGGTCTACAACTTGCTTTCCAATGGTTAAAAAAAGATGTTTAGGAAGATATTTAAAGAAAACTGATTAAAAATGTTAACAGTTGTTTGAATTAAATACTCAGTATATAGTTTTCATTATAGTATTATTTCGAACTTTTTTATGCTTGGACTTTTTCTTATTAAAAAGTTGGAGAATATTCAACTTAACTTTGAAGAACCATGTCAGTGTGTCTGCTTTAGAAACAACTTATTTACATATTTCAACTAACAACAGCTAGAACTCTGTGATGTTCTTATAAAATCTGCCCAGCCGAGACAGGTTTGGCTCAGTGGATAGAGCGTCGGCTTGTGGACTGAAGGGTCCCAGGTTCGATTCCTGTTGGGGGCATGTACCTTGCTTGCGGGCACATCTCCACAGTGGGGTGTGCAGGAGGCGGCTGATCAATGTCTCTCTCTCATCGATGTTTCTGACTTTCTATCTCTCTCCCTTCCTCTCTGTAAAAAATCAATAAAATAAAATAAAATAAATATGCCCAATATCTGTGAGGAACTGGAATAGCACTTTCTATATACAGCATGATAATCTTAGATTATACCTGAAGCACACACTAATTGAATCATTTGGAAAATATGGCCACATTTTTGTGCCACTTCTTCACTCTCTATTTTGAATGAAAGATGACATAGTGTCATATAAAAGACTTTCAAGAAGTATTATATGATTCACAGATATTTCTAAGGGCAATTTCTCATTTCTAATATCCCCAAAAAGTTGTATTTACTACTTTGTCTAGCCACTTTTCTTTAGGACTTCTTAGTCTCTGCCCTGGTGACAACTCAGATTGTCTTTTACTGGTACATAGGCCACTTTACAGATATGCTCTCCAGATCCCTTGTCCAGTAGCAAAGTCGAAATTCGCTCCATAGACCTACTGCTCAATTTGGTCACACTATAAAGGGCTCCCCTTTCCTTTTTCTGGTGGCCTCTAGTTATATTTCCAATCTCTGTGTACTTCCCAAGTTTGATCCTTATTGCTTGTTCTCTGTTCCACCTCCATCCCTTAATCTTTCCATCGGCCAAGTCCTCAAGCCCAATTTGAGATCTGGTTCCCTCAGTTTCCAGGAAGAAACTTTCTACTTATTGCCATTGTGAAGGTATCTTCTCTGATTAGTTATACATTTCCCAAAGGTTTAGAAAAGGTCAGTAAACCTTGAAGACACAATGCTAAGTAAAATAAACGAGTTACAAAAAGACAAATATTATATGGTTTCACTTATATGGGGTATCAAGAGTAGTCAAGATCATGGAAACAAGTGATTGTCAAGGGCTCAGGTAAGAGTAAAATGGGGAGTTGTTAATGAGTATAGTTTCAGTTTTGTAAGATAAAAAAGTTCTGGATGTCTTTTTCACAATATGTGAACAGTATACCTCAAGTGATTAAGATGGTAAATTTATGTCAATTTTATGATAATTTTTAAAAAAGGAAAGAAAAAGGCAAATAAATTACTTGTAATTCTAGGCAGCATTTCCCAAAACTGCTACTTTTCTACCATTTGCAGCATCTCATTTTTGTTTTCCCTTTAATCTCTTGGAAGTAAATGGCTCTCACAAGTCTACCAGGGAAATGTATGACTTCAGAAGTCCTTCCTTTACTAGTGCCATTATTGTAACAGTGGAATACACTACTTCACTTTGGAGTGATCTGTTACACTTTGGATTAGGATTTACCTGTTTGATCACTGCTTTTTGGTTATTCTTTCCCTTAGAGTCCTTTATTCCCTTGTGGAGCTTTGCTCTGCTTCTTTGAGCACATGGGCAAGCAGCCTTCTTCCTATTTGCATTCCACTCCCACCCACAGCCAAACCTTCTCCCAAGCTGCACTCTAAACGCAAAACATCATCTCTGTCTACATTCATCTAGTTTTCTCCCTCTCCTTACTTAAATTGCTCATAAAAAACTTTTTCACAAAGGCTTGCTATAACAATGAACACTATGTATTTATAGTTTATTTTTTAATGTCTCCCAAAAGAGAATTTATGGCAAATATGATCAGTTGGGCAAAAATTATTCTTATATATAAGACAAATTATATCACACTATTCACTTTTCTCTCTGACTTAAGTAACTTAAAATTTCAGTTAATTATATTATTAATATTAATTTATTTATTACCAGTACCACTATAATCCCATATTACACATTTTAGAAGACACTTTAGAATAATAAAAAGCACTTATGAATATTTACAGTGTGTTAAGAAGTTACAATGGTTATTTTATATAGTATCTAATTTTCACAATAACCTTTCAAATTAAAATGATTATAATGATTAATTATATATCTCTTAATCTAAAAAATGAGAAATAAAACAACTCATATTTGAAATACAGTTAATACTAGTCTCTGGCTTAGACTTCTGAAGGACATGAGTTCTGTTTTGCTCTTTATTATGTTTAGCACTTAGCACATAATGAATATGTATTATATACATGATAGATAAATTAATAAATAAGTGAGAAAAGTTGCTTGAGGTTACATAAAAGATAAATACTAAAATGTGAATTAATTCAGACTTCTAAAATATAAAAGTTAATTTTTTTGTTTGTGAGTTTTTCAGAAAGAAATGATATCCTGGTCTTTCCTTTATCCTATTATTACTTCTTTTACCCAGTTTTACTTTACTATTACTAAATACCTTTAACTTTACAGATTCAGAGTTGAATTTAATGACTCAAAATGATAGACCTATGAAATAGATGAACTTCCAAAAGGTGGCAGTAGCATGTCAGTCACATGACCCACGCTTTAGGCATTAAATTATAGGCTAATTTACTTGACAGAGGTAAGTTAATATTTTTTTTTTGCTCCAAAATAATATAGTATTAAAATAATTTAACTTAAGTAATATTTACCACATAATAGAAAATATTTTAGATATATTTTGAAAGGAAAAATGTCTAAGGTGCATTATAAAAGTTTTCTCACTATTTCTACCCCTTCAGAAAGTCAAAATCACTTAACACATTGTTGTCCAATGTGAAGCTTGTTTTAAGTTTCCCTGAGCTGCTTGTTTGTTAGAAATCTTGGTTCACTCTTTTTTCTCAGAGCCAAGTCACCTTTCTTACACTGACATACTAAATAAAAGAGATACCCCCAGTTTACCTTTTTAACTTCCTTTATAAAAATATATTTTTTACTGATTTCAGAGAGAAAGGGAGAAAGAAATAGAAACATCAATGATAAGAGAGAATAATCAGTTGCCTCCTGGATGCCCCCTACTGGAGATCAAGCCCAAAACCTGGGGCCTTTCTGTCTGCAGGCCAATGCTCTATTCACTGAGCCAAACTATCTAGGGCCTTTTTAACTTTCTTTCTCTCAGTTTGGTTTATTTTGTTTGTTTCTTCATCCCTTCATTTGTTTGTTCATTTGACTGTTCCTTTGTTTTTGCACATTGCAGAATCAGAACATGTGGAAATAGCTACATAGTTGCATGACATTGTTGAGAGTCTGTTTTTACCCAGTTAGAGGAAAGTATTTATACCTTACTGGTGTCCCTTTTCTTCATACCACCTGTCAAGATTCTGTCTCCCCAACCCACAATGAGCACAGCTCATTAAGAACACACCTTGAGGGAGTGCCAAGGCAGAGTTCCATGCTAGAAAGGACATTGGAAGTTCAATGAAGTAAGTTATTTATTGAGCCAAGTTAAAGATCTATTACAGAAATGGAGCCGGAAAAATCAGTGTCTACAAAGATACAGAGGAAAGAAAGATTGTGCCACTTTTAGGAAGCTGGAAATAGTTCAGTATATCTAGATAAACATAAGATATCCATCAGCACCTACAAGTCCACAGGTACTAATTAGTGAAATTTCCATGCCTAGGGCCTTTTGCTGCCTAATCAGCAATGTTTTTTACCATATAAACCTTTAATCCCCATTGACCAGAACTGGCCAAACCAGGGGTGGCACTCTCTCAATAACAGCCAATATTCCATCTAGCTTAGCATGGACAATAAACTGGACCAATAAGTTTCCTTTTTCAGAAATTTGAACCAAGAAACATTAGAAAGTGAGCAAGATATGACTGAGAATTAAAACCATATATGATGGGACATATATAAGGTAAAATTGTGAAGGAATGAAAGTTGTTAGTAAGGATAAAAGGTTAATGTTTCATATCTACACTAATAAAAGAGAAATGTGCAAATTGACCATACTTCCATGACACCCACCAGCCAATCAGGAGTGAGTATGCAAATTAACCCAACAAAGATAGAGGGTTAATTTGCATATGCAGGCATGGAGCAAAAACTGAAGGCTAAGGCTTAAACGATGATGACTGAAGACTGAAGACTAAAGACTAAAGAAGACTGAAGAGGCTTGGCTTCTCCTCAAGGCTTGGCTTCTACATTGCAGCCAGAGTGAAGACCTAGGTCCCTCCCTGGTGCTGGAAGAAAAACTGATGCTGGCAGCCAGGGGAAGGAAGGACTCTTGAACAAATCTTTGTGCAACTGGCCCTAGTTGAGATAATAAAATGTAACATTATGCAGAGAGCAATACATGTTCTTCTCAGTGCTTCCTTAAAATGCAATTGTATTTTTAAAATCTATCCCATAATTGTTCCTTCATAAGCGTTAACAACAAGGTTATGTGGTTGACCTGGCCATGGTCCCTTTTACCACCTTTGCTTTTCTATTACCTTTATAGCAACACTCTCAAAGTGTGTTTGCATTTCTCTTCACATTCCATGGTCCAAATGAGCCCATTTTACAGATTATAAAATTGAGCACTAAGTGGATAAGTGACTGGCCCAAGTTAATTTTTGGTGACCCTTCATCAGAACTTCCATTTTTTATTTCTTTACCATTATTTGCTTTAATGTGCCATGAATGAATCTCAAGACTATACATTGAAAACATCCAGACCCAAAGGATTTGTATGTATACATATAAGCCTAACCAATGGACACAGACAACAGGGCTATGAGGGCATGAATGAGGGGGGTGGGTAAAATGTGGGTATAAGGACACATGTGATACCTTAATCAATAAAGAAAAACAATTTTAAAAAACACACATCCAGACCCTACATTTGTACTGGACAGACATTTTTCACAGTCATTCCCTGCTTTTCTTTCATATTTCAGTTGCATAGTATAAATTATTTATACATCTAAAAGTATAAGCAATATTTTTAATATTTGCTTAATGGTTTTCTATTCCGATGCTGCCATTCCACTGAGCTTCATGTAAATGACATTATTAAATTTTACTGGCAGTATAAAATTACATTATTTTAAATCATGTGCTTCAGAATATTTTATTTTAATAAAACCTTTGCAATAGAAACCTTCCACTTCACACACACAAAAAATTTGCTCTAGGACTTTAAATGAGGGCCAATTGAAAAATTAATCATAATTGCTATAGTAGTGACAAAGTTGCTTTGAAATGCTTTTTAGTATTTAATTGACTATCCTTTGCTGTAAGCATCAAGTCATAAAAGTGTGATAGAAAGAGGGGGAACCTAAGTAAGTACATATCCTGGTAAATTTTAAAATGGCAAAGGATTAGTTAAATTAAGTTGTCAAATTTTGTTAATTGCTCTATTTCATCATCAGTTGTTGCCATGGAAACACATACATAACTAAAACATACTTGCAAACACATAAACTCACAGTATTTTTGTACTTATACATTTTTCTACCTTCTCATTACATTCAATATACTGTATGTGAAATATTCCTCAGGTGACTCATTGCTGTTGCTGTCAGATATCTGTAAAAAGCAAAGTAAAATATGCATTTGGCAGCAAACCATAGTGAATCTTTTAATATAGAGCATATTACACAAAACTCAGATTTTTAAAATAAGCATGTATTGATATATAATGTGAAATTCCAAATAATGTTTTATTCAAATAACCTAATTAGAGAAAGCCTTTGTGAGTAGGTTGGATTTGAGTTACAGTATCTGTGTTTTCCAGGTGCATCCTTACTGAACTTGAAGGTAAAAAATAGGTGTAAAAGATATCCAGGCTCATCCACAGTCTGCATTATGAGTTCTTTGTGATTATGAGGAGATGCATTAGCATGGCACTGTGGCTACAAGTCTGAGACTGCAGGGGAACCAAAAGCCCACCTTTTTGAAATTATTGCATTACAACTGATACTTTGGAGGCAGGAAGCTAATGGAGAACATAATATGTTTTTAAATTTTCAAAACTTCATTAGCATTAAGAATCCCAGAGGGAGCCCTCGCTGGTTTGGCTCAGTGGATAGAGTGTCAGCCTGCAGACTGAAAGGTCCCAGGTTCGATTCCGGCCAAAGGGACATGCCCAGGTTGTGGGCTTGAACCCCAGTAGGGGGTGTGCAGAGAGCAGCCAATCAAAGATTCTCTCTCATCATTGATGTTTCTATCTCTCTTTCTCCCTTCCTTTCTGAAATCAATAAAGAAATATATATTTTTTAAAAGAATCCCAAAGAAAGAAAGTTCTGATGAAGAAACACCATTGTCCTTTCATTTGTTCCTCTGGACTTTCAAGGAAACTGCTGGTAAACTGGTCTATCCTATGAGCACTTTTCAGTTCTCAGGAATCTTGGCAATGGAGCAATTCGAGTTATTACTGTTCGAGGAAAACAAGGCTACTACAGCCCAGCCAACTAAATCAGAGATTGCCTTCCTCATATGGCTTGAGAACCCAGGAATATTTTAACCTATGATTGCAGATAACCATTTACATGCCACTCAATTGGGGGTGAGTAGTGTTTTTGAGTTGGATACTTAATTTTATTTTTCTTAACATTACAACCTCCTGGCTATGGGGGTGACAGTTGGGAAAGACAGGGCAGAGGATGGCTTGTTCTGAAGAGCTAGAGAAAGTTTATAAGTTAATGGTACTGTTAATCAAATCTCTCTCTCTCTCTCTCTCTCTCTCTCTCTCTCTCTCTCTCTCTCTCTCTCTCTCTCTCTCTCTCTCTCCCTGTCTCCGCTTTCTCCTTCCTTCACTTTCTCATTAATTCTCATGGAATCTAAGACTTGTAAGAATGTTTCACTTTTAGCCAAAACCGGTTTGGCTCAGTGGATAGAGCTTCAGCCTGCGGACTGAAGGGTCCCGGGTTTGATTCCGGTCAAGGGCATATATTCTGGTTCTGGTTGCGGGCACATCCCCCGTAAGGGATGTGCAGGAGGCGGCTGATCAATGTCTCTCTCTCATCGATGTTTCTAACTCTATCCTTTTCCCTTTCTGTCTGTAAAGAATCAATAAAATATATTTTTTAAAAAAATGTTTCACTTTTAGCCCAGCTGGTCTGGCTCAGTGGTTGAGCATTGACTCATGCACCAAGAGTTCAATTCCCATTCAGAGCACATACCCGGTTTCAGGCTTGATCCTCAGTGGGAAGGGACTGTGTAGGAGGCAGCCCATTGATATTTCCATCTCTCTCACCCTCTCCTTTTCTTTATTCCCCCAAAGAAATTAAATAAAAGAATGTTTAATTTTTAAAGAATTTTCCACATATTAAATACATATGTCATCAAATTGTCTCCCAGTAAGATTGTACCAAGTGACACTCCTGCCAGCAGGACTTCAGATAACCCACCTCCCAGCAATCTCCCCAGCTTTCTCCATTTTTGCCACTTTAATAAAGAGATATATTTACACTAGAGTTCAAGTGCACAAAATTTGTGCATGGGAGGGGGGGTCCAATCTGGGACCCCTTATAGGATGTCTGAATGTCTTTGTAATTCGGACCACTGGCCCCTAACCACTCACCTGCCTGCCTGCCTGTTCGCTTCTAACCACTCTACCTGCTTGCCTGATCGCCCTTAACCACTGCCAGCCTGATCACCCCCTAACTGGTCCTGTGCTGGCCTGGTTGCCTCCTAACTGTCCAGAAGGAAGTCAGATGTCCAGTTTACCTGGTCTAATTAGCATATTACCCTTTTATTAGTATGGATGTTTAATTAGAGCCCATTTCATCATTGGCTTAAATTATCCCATTTGTAAATCTAACCTTTTAGTGCTTATATTTATGTTTCACAATGGTAAATCAATCTTGCATTCTTAGGATAAAATCTACAGGATGAAGATGAATGATTCTATGAATACCCTGCCAGTGTCAGTTTGAACTCCTTTCATTTAAGATTTCAACATCTATATTAATTAGGGAGATTGTTATCTGCCAGTCTTCAGTAGGTGAGAACACTAGAACACCCAGTGCCTAGAACACTTTTGATCACACATTTCCTAGTTATTAGGTGTACAGTGTGGTGTAGAAAAAATAAGGGAGGGTATTTCATATGGTCAATAAATTAAACTTATAATGCATTTTAGTATATTATAGATCCTAAGATGGCCTGTATTAAAGAACTCTTGCTAAGATTTGCTTTATTCATGGCTTATTAAATTTATTTGACTAAATATACAGAATGCTTTACACATAGGATAACTGTTAACCTCTGATAGGAATCAAGTGTTTCCTTTAGCATTTGGAAAGAGTACAGTTTTTTTTTTATTCTATGTTTGGCCTAAGTTTTATGTTAGCTTCACAAAATTAAACAACTTTTTCCTGCTCTCTAAAACAGTTTAAATTTAAAGCATTTAATTTTTTCCTTCACAGTTTGAAAAAAAAAATTCTCTCATGAGATCAACTAGTCTTAGTGATTTTTATTGATTGCTTTGTTCATTTTTTTTTCAATTTCTTTTATGGTTATTGATTTTTTAAATTTCTTCATAGATAATTTTGGAAATTCTTTTCTTCAAAAGAATATATATACATCATTAAAATTCTCATATTAGTAAAATATTATATACATAATGTTGTTTTTTTAAATATCTTTGTCAACCTGGCCAGGTTGCTCAGTTGGTTAGAGCATTTGCCCTATGCCAAAGGAGTGAGGGTTTGATTTCAGGTTAGAGCACATACTGAGTTTTCAGGTTTTATTCCAGATCAGAGCACATAAGGGAGGCAACTGATCTCTCTCTCTCCCTCTCTCTCTCTCTCTCTTCCTTTCTCTTTCTCTCTCTCTCTCTCTCTCTCTCTCTCTCTCTCTCTCTCTCCCCTCTTTCATCAATAAAAAATATCCTCAAGAGAGGTTTAAAAGAGGATTTACATTTTATTTGCCTTTTCTCTCATTTTTTATGGGATTTTTCAAAGTGTTTTTATATTTCCTTCTATCTTCTTTAATTATTTAATTATCAGTATTACTTAAACTTATCTATTACTGTCCTTTCTTTTTTGAATGCTGAAAAGTTCTTTTTTATTGACTAATATAAATTTAAGGTTATTGATTTGTTTTAGAGTGAGATTTTGGCAATCTTTTATAAATTTTGGCCTTGAGTTTTACTTCACTTGAATTTGAATATTGCACTCAATTTGTGTTTGATTGTTTTAGTTTATTGTGTGTTTGTTTTTTACATGTAAAGTTGTTTTTTTTTAATTTTTTACTTATTTTTACTTGAATTTTTGGGGGTGACATTGATTAAGAGTATATAGTTTCAGGTATACAATTCTACAATACAATACCACCCCAGGCTGAGTCTCCTTCTTACACCATTTATCCCCCATTTACCCTCTTCTACAACCCACACTCCTTTCCCCCTCTGGCAACCATCGTGCTATGGTCTGAGTCAATGAGTCTTTTTCTTTTTCTTTGTTTAATTCCTTCACCAGATAGTTGTTGATCTGTTCTCTGTATACATGAGTCTGTCTCCATTTTGTAAGTTTATTTTGTTCATTAGATTCCACGTATAAATAAAATCAGAACCAGTGATTCTACTTCTGGGAATTTATCCAAAGAAACGCAAAACATTACTTCAAACAAATATTTACACCCCTTTATTCATTTCAGCATATTTATAATAGCCAAGATTTGGGAAGCAGCCCAAGTGCCCATCAGTAAATGAGTGGATAAAATACCTGTGGTACATTTACACAGTGGAATATTATTCAGCCATAAAAAATAAGGTAATCTTACCTTTTGTGATGACATAGATGGATATAAAATTTATTTAAACTTTATATTTTAAATCCATAAGTCTCAAATGTGGTCTAGGAACTCCTTGGAGTCCCTGAGACCCTTGCAGAAATCTCTTAAGGTCTTTTTTCAGAATAATTCTAAAATGTTATTTGCCTCTTCACTCTCATTCATTCTCTCAAGAGTGTACAGTGGAAATTTCTAGTCTTCATGATGTATGGCTCAGATTCAGACATATATCACACACCAAGGTTAATAATAAGTGTGCTTGTATATTTTTGTGCTTTAAAATTTTCTGTTTCTTTTTTTTAAAATGAAATCTTTATTATACAGATTATTACATTTGTTTCTCTATTTCCCCCTCCATAGCTCCCCTCCACCCAGCTCCCACCCCTCCCTCTACCTTTACCTCCCTCCCATTGATCTCATCCATAGGTGTATGATTTTTGTCCAGTCTCTCCCTGCACACCCCTCACCCCTTTTCCCCCTGAGATTTATCAGTCCACTCCCTTTCTGTGCTCCTGATTCTATTATATTCACCAGTTTATTCTGTTGATCAGATTTTTAATTCATTTACTTTTTAGATTCACTTATTCATAGATATGTATTTGTTGTTCATACTTTTTTTTTATCTTTTACCTTTTTCTTCTTCCTCTTCTTGAAGAGTACCTTTCAGCATTTCATATAATACTGTTTTGGAGTTGATGAACTCCTTTAGCTTTTTCTTCTCTGTGAAGCTCTTTATCTGCCCTTCAAATCTGAATGATAGCTTTGCTGGATAGAGTATTCTTGGTTGTAGGTTCTTGCTATTCATCACGTTGAATATTTCTTGCCACTCCCATCTGGCCTGCATAGTTTCTGTTGAGAAATGAGCTGACAATCATATGTGTGCTCCCTTGTAGTTAATGAACTGTTTTTCTCTTGCTGCTTTTAATATTCTCTCTTTGTCTTTTGCTCTTGGTATTTTAATTATGATGTGTCTTGGTGTAGTCCTCTTTGGATTCCTTTTATTTGGGGTTCTGTGTGCTTCCTTGACTTGTAAGACTATTTCTTTCACCAGATGTGGGAAGTTTTCAGTCATTATTTCTTTAAATAGGTTTTCAGTATCTTGCTCTCTCTCTTCTTCTGGCACTCCCACAATTCTGATATTTGAATGCTTGAAGCTGTCCCAGAGGCTCCTTACATTATCTTCACATTTTTGGATTCTTTTTTCTTCTTGCTTATCCAGTTGAGTGTTTTCTGATTCTTTATATTTCAAATTTTTGACTTGATTCTTGTCTTCCTCTAGTCTGCTGTTAGGTCTCTGTATAATATTTTGTATTATATTTCAGTCAATGTATGTTTAATTTCTAGTCAGTCCTTTTCCATTTCTAGTTAGTCCTTTTCCATCTCTAGTTGGTCCTTTTTCATCTCCTCTTGGATCTCACTAAATTTATCCATCATTTCTAGGATATTCTTGAAAAACTTTATAACTGTGGTTTTGAACTCTATATCTAGTCATTTGTTTTCCTCCATTTCTTTTGTTTGTGATCTCTTCCTTTGTCTCAGCATTTTCACTAGGCTGAGAGAACTTCTGTGTTGGATTCAGCCTTATGATACAAGACTTGCAAAAGCCTCTCTGTTGAACTTGGGATGGGTGGAATCTCAGGGCTTAACGGACCGCCTTGCCTTCCAGACAGCCCACCCTCCAGGGCCCCTGGGTCTCACATGACTGGGTAATCGCTCCCACAGTGCCTCTAGGCTGTTGCTTATCCAGCTTCCCTGCACTCTGGGACTATATGAGTCTGGGTCCCCAGGGTTTTGCCTGAAACTGGGGATTAGTGGAGTTAGAAGTGGCACAGTTGGGAGGCTCTGTCTCCTGCCCACTTGTGAAAGCCAGGGTCACAATCAGCAATCAGTCTTCTACACGCAGTGCTGTGCACGCCACCAGACTTCTGCCCTTTCAAGACTCTCCTAAATTTCCATGCACTTCTCCCTTTTCACAGTCCAAACTCCCCAGTATGAATTTTGGCTGGACCTGGGGTTCAGTGCTGTAGGATAAGGGGTTCAGTGCAGTTGGGTGTCTCCATCTCTCTCCCGCCAGAGAAAGCTAGCCAGGTTCTCTGGTACCCGCTCTCTCCATGCGTGCATCTCTGTACCTCAACTTTTTGCAGCTCCTCTGGGTTTTTGCATCTCCTCTGGGTCTCTGTGAGCCCCTCTCTTTCTTTCTAGTTGTAGAATTTCCACTCAGCCAGCTTTCCTGTGGTTATGGATGCTGTCTGTTCTGTCTTTTAGTTGTAGTTTTGAAATTGTTGTGCAAGGCAGCAGTGTAGGTGTTTACCTATGCCGCCATCTTGGATTCTCCAATTTTCTCAGTTTCTATAAAACTTCTAGAAGAAAGTAATTGTGACTCTGAGTTAGACAAAGATTTCTTAGAAATTATGTAACAGTATGAACCATAAAAGTAAAAATTGATAAAATAAAATTCAATATTTAAAACGAGGTCTTTGAAAGATAGTGTTAAAAAAAGAAAGGTAGGGAGGGAGGGATGGAAGGAGGGAGGGAGGGAAGAAGGGAGGGAGGGAGGGAGGGAGGGAAAGAAATGAAAGAAAGGGAAGGGAAGGGAAGGGAAGGGAAATAAAACCAAAGGAAGGGGAAAGGAGGCACCCGAAACTACGGGAAGGGGAGGGGAGGGGAGGTGAAGTGAGGGAAGAGAAGTGAAGGGGCTGGGAGGGGAGTGGAGGAAAGGCAAGCCACAGGCCCTAGCTGGTTTGGCTCAGTGGATACAGCATCAGCCTGTGGACCAAAGGGTTCCGGTTTGATTCCAGTCAAGGGCACATATCTTGGTTGCAGGCTCCTTAACCTGGGTCTAGTAAGGGTTCATGCATGAGGCAGTCAGTCGATGTGTTTCACTCACCTCAATTATTCTGTCTTTCCCTCTGTCTTCTAATCTCTCTAAAAATCAATGAGGATTAATTTTTTAAAAAAACATAGAATGGGCTCACTGCACAGTCCATACCAATGAAATCATGCCTCTGATATTCTTCTTTTCCTTAGTTTTCTCTTTAAAATATCTCCAAGGTCTCAAAGTATAGATTTAGAAGAGGATAGTGATTTATCTGGGCCCTGAAGAAAAAGCAATAAGCAACCCCACAGAGGAAATATATGGAGGCTTATTTGTCATGAAATCATAAGACTGGAATAAAGCCTGAGAGAGCCCAAGATTCATTCCTCTATCACTAAGCCTTTCCTAGAGATAAGAAGTTATCTTATAAAGGAAGGTAAGAAGGCAATTTTGTATTTCTCTTCTCTGCTATCTGCTACTTGGAATTGCAAGGGAGAGAGGAAAAGATGTAAAAGCTAAGAAAATACATTAATAAAGCTAAAAACCCACATTGATATGTGGTACAAAGTGATTTTTGTACCTCTTACTTTATAGTATCCTCTCAGCAGCACTATAAGGCAGATATTATTATCTTCCTCTTACAAATTAGCAGACATAAAGCTCAGAATTGGCTCAAGTTTATACATCTAGTAATTACCTGCTGAAACCTCATATTCTGAACTTCTAGACCCAAATCTTATCTTATTTCTACCAAGACATGCTGGAGATAAAAGCAGAAAAGAGAAAAGTTGGGTAATATAGAAAGGGAAGGGAAAGATATCTGTAAGGAAGGTGGACTTCCTCATTCTGGGAGCAGAATTAGTCTTGCCTGGCCATCTCTGTAAATAAGACCACCAAGCTGCACACTTCCTTTTCAGCTCTTAATGATTTTACTCTCATTATTTTTTAGCCTTCACTCCAGGCTTTATAATCACAATCCCATTAACATGTCCTCCTAGGCTTCCCTTTCCCACCTCTTGGCATCTTTGTGTCTGTTCTCTGAAGCTTCTATACATTATCTTTATCACCCATCAAATGTAGAACCCAAAATTGGATGGCATCTTCAAATCAGTTTTACCTTCTATCATTTTCTAACTTAAATTAAAAAGTCTTTCAATAGATTAAAATATGATTTAATTCAACATACATCGTAAGTAAAATATATTTCAAGTAATGAGATTTATTCCTTGGGACCAGTGATTTACTTGACTTGTTTCATGTTAGCTGTCTCTCCTTTTACTAATAACACCTTATAATCCTAATATATAAAAACCCAAGGTTGCCAAAACCGGTTTGGCTCAGTGGATAGAGTGTCGGTCTGTGGACTAAAAGGTCCCAGGTTCAATCCCGGTCAAGGGCATGTACCTTGGTTGCGGGCACATCCCCAATAGGGGGCGTGCAAGAGGCAGCTGATCGATGTTTCTCTCTCGTTGTTTCTAACTCTCTATCCTTCTCCCTTCCTCTGTGTAAAAAATCAATAAGATAAAAAAACAAAACAAAAACAAAAACAAAAACAGGGTCTGTAACAGCTGACCAAAGGCTTGACTGATCACCGGAAGTCAGGCCTGCAGTCAGTGCTGGGCTGTTGTGGTGACCCAGCACTGACTGCTGAGCTAGCTGCGGATCAGGCCCAGAGAGAGGCCCAAAGAGAGAGGCAGGGTCTGATCCACAGTCTTGGTGGCAGCTGTTGATCAGCCATTGCTTCTCTTTCTCTATGGGCTTTGCCAGCAGCTGCACCTCTGTTTCTCTCTGGGCTTCCACAGGGGCTGCTGATCAGCTCTGCCACTCTGATCAGGCTCAGAGATAGGCCCGGAGACTCTGACTGGCATGGAAATCAATCAATCAGAACCAAATCTGGGTGATCTGTGAGGAGCCAATCCTCCCTAGGAGGTAGAGCTTTTGATGCTGACTGGCATAGACACGGCCAATCAGAACCAAATTGGCTGGCAGGGAAGGGCAGTTGAGGGTGAACAGTCTGGCAGAGGCAGTTAGAGGCAATCAGGCCAGCAGGGGAGAGCAGTTGGGGGCAAGATCAGGCCAGCAGGGGTGGACCATTGGGGGCAAGATCAGTCTGACAGGGGAGGGCAGTTAGGGGTGATTAGGCAGGCAGAGACAGTTAGGTACAATTGGGCTGCCAGGGGAGAGCAGTTAGAGGTGAGATCAGGCTGGCAGGGGAGGGCCATTGGGGGAAGATCAGGCCAGCAGGGAAGAACAGTTGGGGGCAATCAGGCCGGCAGGGGAGGGCAGTTAGGTGTGATCAGGCAGGCAGTGGCAGTTGGGCAAGATTAGGCTGGCAGGGAAGGACAGGGGCAATTAGGCAGGCAGGATGAGATGTTATGGGTGATCAGGCATGCATGCAGAGGGGTTAGGGGTAATCAAGCAGGCAGGCAGAGGCAGTTAGGAGCAATCAGGCAGGCAGGCAGGTGAGTGATTAAGAGCCAGTAGTCCCAGATTGCAAGAGGGATGTCTGACTGTGGGATTGGGCCTAACTCAGCAGTCAGACATCCCCCAAGGGATCCCCAATTAGAGAGGGTGCAGGATGGGCTGAGGAAACCCCCCTCATTTAGGAATTTCATGCACCAGGCCACTAGTCTGTGTGTGTGTGTGTGTGTGTGTGTGTGTGTGTGTGTGTGTGTGTGTGTATATAAAGCCTATGCAACCATTCAACCATTTGACCATCCACCCAGTAGCTATGATGTGCAATGACCACCAGGGAGCAGACACTCAACACAAGAGCTGCTGAGCTGTGGTGACTTGGCAGCTGCAATTCTCAGGTGATGCACCCTGAACCAAAGAGGAGGGAGCCCAATTCCAGGCTGTCACCTGAGAACCACCCTCTTGCAATTCAGGACCCCTCAGGGGATATCAGAGAGCCAGTTTTGACCAGATCCCCACTGGCCAGGCTGAGGGACCCCACTAGTGCACAAATCCATGCACCAAGCCTCTATTTAGGCAATAAAAGAGGAAAATAAATTCTCTTGATTCTAAACAATACTATGCATCCACATTTCCCAGATTGTTTCTCATCTAGGGATATTATTTTCCATTTCAGATGACAATGAATCTGATTTAAGCCTCTGATAATTTGAATTCTAAATAAGGTGATAATGCTCTCACAAGATTATCCTATATAATAAGAGCCTAATATGCAAATTGTCCCCTCGACTAGGAGTTCAACCAGTGGTCAGGGCCAGTCAGGGGCAGGGGCTGTGGGCTGTTGGCCAGCTGGCCCCACTCCAATTTACCCCCTCATCCTGGCTGACCAATTGCCCTCGGCCCCTCCTCAAGGCTGACCTTGCCTGATTGGCCCTGATTAGGCAGGCCAGCTGGGTCCCACCCATGCATGAATACATATACTCACCTATAGTTTTCTAATAATAAAAGTGACTGTTAAGCAAAAACAAACAAACAAAAAAAGTTAAGCCAAAACTTTCCATCAGTGATGGGAAAAAAGGCTTTTGGTCACCATGTTACACCCCCAGGATACAGGCAGTATACTGCACTGCCTAACAAGCAGAGACAAGATGCTATTGTAAGGAAAGAAGAAACATGTTTTATAGCTTTCTAGAATTAATAATGCTAACTTTACAAATGAGAGAAGAATGACAAGAGAAATATTTTCCTTAGAATATTGATAGCAAAACTAATATGGGTTTGATAATTTTACCAGACCAGTGTGTTCATCCAGTTTTTGCTGTCCCTCTCTGAACCATGATAGTGGGGCTCATATTTATGTCTCAGTTAACCAGAGCATAGAATAGTCAGTCTGGCTATTTTAATTAACTTTGATGGCTAAATGATAGGTCAGTTCAATCACTAAGCAATCCAATTAATAAATGAGTGTAAGTAGTAGACTGAATGTGCCATGGCTAATTTCATATCTGACTGTTGATTTTTTTGTAATTGACCTGATCTAACCTACTTGGTTGTTAAGATACCTGGAATATTGTGTAGAGTGTTCCAGCCATTTCAATAATATAATTATGGCCTTGAAATGACTCTTCCTCAAAAAAGAACCAGCCTGGCATGAAAGCAAATACATATTAGGCCTATCTGATATTTTAATGGATTCTATATCTGAAATAAATAGTCTTTATCTTTTATCTCCAACATGAAAAATATGTAACTGTAAATTAAATTGCCTTAAAAAGTGATTATTTTGTACATTAGAGTCCTTTGAATTGTCACACTGATAACTAATAAGCAACATCGGTTATTATTAGCTAATTGTTTATAGGGTTTTGCCTTTATTTTCTCATAAGATATTCTACTTTTACCATGTTATTTTTCATTAAGACGTTGACAAATCTCCATTGTCATAATTCTATCTATTAATGCTTCTGTGCAAATAAAATTATTAAAAACAATTTAAAAGATGGCTAATAATCTAGTAATACTACATGGTTTTATTTTTTTAATTTATCTTTATTGTTGAAAGTATTACAGATGTCCCCCTTCCCCTTCCCACCCAGTGACACCCTTCACCTCACACATACCTCCCCTGCCAGACCTTCACCACACTATTGTGTGTCCATGGATTATGCATATATGTATATACGTTACTCTCTTCCCAGCTGCCCACCCACTCCCCACTTCCCTTTGAGAGTCATTAATCTGTTTCTTGCTCTGTATCTGCCCAGCAGCAGATAAGTGGATTAAAAATCTGTGTTACATTTACACAATGGAATACTATGCAGCTATAAAAAAGAAAGAACTCTTACCATTTGCAACAGCATGGATGGACCTAGAGAATATTATGCTAATCAAAATAAATCCATAAGAGAAAGATAAGTATCACATGATCTCACTCATTTGTAGAATCCAATGAACAAAATTGTTACCAGGGAAAACCACCCCCCACCCTTGTGCTCTGGTTGCCTATCTCAGTGTCCAATAAGAAAGGCAGTGTTGAATCATATAAGGTGTTTATTGAGAAGGCCTTCAGATGCTCTCTCTATGTATCAGATTATAAGTCCCCCCCATCAAAAGAAATGAATGAACAAAATAGATTCAGAGACATAGAAACATGGAACAGACTGACAAATTTCAGAGGCAAGGCAAGGATAAAGGGATGAAAGGGGAGTGATTAACTGGAGAACAACATATATTCATATGCATAGCCTATGGCCACAGACAATAGAGTGGTAAAAGCCTGGAAAGGGGTGGGTGTGAGGTGGAGGGGGTCAATAGGAAAAAACAAACAAACAAATAATGGGGACATCTGTAATACTTTCAACAATAAAAATTAATTTTTTTAAAAATATATTTTATTTATTTTTTTACAGAGAGGAAGGGAGAGGGATAGAGAGTTAGAAACATCGATGAGAGACAGAGACATCGATCAGCCGCCTCCTGCACACCCCCTACTTGGGATGTGCCCGCAACCAGGATACATGCCCTTGACTGGAATCAAACCCGGGACCTTTCAGTCCGCAGGCCGACGCTCTATCCACTGAGCCAAACCGGTTTTGGCGATTAATTTTTTAAAAAATCATGATTTTAATGGAAAGTTCACTGTTCCACATTCGGGAAACCTAGTTGATAATTCCACTACATCATAGACTAACTGAGCTCAGAGAGGCCAGAGTCAGAAGGAAATACAGTATATTTTATAGGCTTTTTAGTTCAAACCCTCAAAGGAGAAATTCTGAGGCTTAGAGAAGTTAATTATCATATCTCCTGATTCTTATACCTGTAATACCTCCACATCTACAAGTCTAAGAATTTATAAAGAAAAAAATAATTAAAAGTAGAAAATACAGTTTATAACTAAATTAAATTATGAAAATATGTCTTGATTGCTACAAGTGAATCTTCAAAGTACAATATGATAAAGATTATATAGTGTTAGCTTTGCATTTTGAAATATATGTAAACCCAATTTGAAAGTATGTCTTGAGACCAATTATAGCAAGTCATTAAATTTTGACCCATACTATTTCATTAAATATTCCACATGACATTTTTTATCCTAATATTACTTTTTAGTATTAATAGCTAAATAAGATTGAGTATAGTGGAAGTGGGTGGAGAGTATAATGTGTGAATTCATAGGTTTATATCCTGCTATCAATTATTTATTTATTGCTTCACCTAATTATTCCATACCTATTGATTGACTGTCCATAAACTCTAAGATAAAGAAATAATCAAGACCATGGCTACCTCCAGGATTAGAGGAAATTGACATGCCAACCTAGGATTACAGGGCAGAACAGTATATTCTGTGAGCAAGGTAAGAACAAGGTCTGACAAGCACACAGGATGATGCCGATACAGGATGCTTAGGAAAGGACAGGCTTTCAGGAGGACACAACACCTGGATTTAAAGGCTTAAAGGATTAATAAGAACAATAATAACACATAATATTTTATTGATGTTCACAACATGCTATGTGCTATTCTAAGCACTTTACATCTATTGATTTATTTCACCCTCACCACAACACTTTGAGGTAGGTCCTTATTATCATCATTTTATACATGAAGCAACCAAGATCAAAGTCATAGAGTGATCAAGTGGCAGAACTTGAATTTGAACTCAAACAGGTTTGGGATTATGACAAAGAAATGTGAGTGAGAGGGAGCAAAGACAGAATAAAATAAGGTCACAGACTTCAGCAATCTGCAAATCACAAAAGCTTTGTATGACATATGAACAACTATGAATTTCTCCCCAGGGCTACAATTATGCAAGGCTCTTAAGTGTATCAAAAGTATAACACAAGCACATACTCTCTCACTTCAAGCCCTTTGCTCCTGATGCTACCAGACTATACTCCTGCTCTTTAATTCTTTCCCATTCTTTAAAGTTTATCTTCTCTGTGACATTTTCATTCCATAAATCCCATTCACTATCCAACTCTTCCAGCACATAGTCCTTATCACATAATCCAATTCTGTCATTGTGCACTAGTTTTTACACCCCTTTGTTCGATTCCCCTTCTGTATTCCTACATCATCCAGTTCAATTAGTGAGCATCTAGAAGTTACTTATAAAATAAAACTTACTTTTGAATAAAAACTGATAAATTAACTTTAGGAACAGTGCAGTCAATCAGTTGCTATTACTGTTGCTCAAAAAAAAATTCCTAACCTCTCCACCAGGTCATTCTGGGTGCTTGTTGCATAATGAAGAGATTTAAATCTCAACAATAGATAATTGTAACTTGCTTGGCAACTGCCCAAATTGTTTCCCAGATTAATGGGGGGGGGGAAGAATGATATAATAAGAATAAATCACAACACTCATATTAGTTCTCAATGATTTTCTAATATCCTACTTCATAACTAGTATTATTTTCAAGATAATCATCATATATTCAGATTAGAAGGGCTCCTCAGGGTTTATGTTTTTCTCCTACACCTTACAATTCACCACAGCTATTCAGACAGGATTCAATTTTTAAAATTGCCTTGACACTTCAGAGACTATTTTTAAAGATCTCCCAAGTAGGAAATTCCATATCCTTCCATAGTAATTCATCCCACTCAGCCACTTCTCCCTTATAGATAATCTGAATCCCACACGTTGTAGTAGGGGCTTATTTCCTCTTGTTTTGACCCCTGCTGTATAAATGAAGACTAGTGAATTACTATCAATTATTACAAAGCCATTATTTTTTAAAGTACTATTAATACCCCAGGCCTCTCTTATTTAGTTAAATGATCATTGTTATTTTAACTTGTATATATAGATCTTATTTTCTCATTATTTTTATCTTTCAAAACTCTAAATTCTCTCCATTCTTTAGTGCAGAATTTAAAGCTTACAAATGAGGCCTAGGGATTCTGGCTGCTAGTCATAGGCCTAACTACGCTTAGCTCTTTTGTACTACTTTGCTCCTTAAGCCCTTTCTGTATAGAATTTTTAAACTAATTCCCTAAGATTATTAAAACCAGATTTCTGTGAAGTAACTACAATCACCAAAGATATTAATAATAGAATTAAGAGACTAAGAGCCAAGATTCCCCAGTTATAGATCCACTGGAACTGCTGGGTTAAAATACTAAGAAGTGCCAAAACCGGTTTGGCTAAGAGGATAGAGCATTGGCCTGTGGACTGAAAGGTCCCAAGTTCGATTCTGATCAGGGGTATGTATCTTGGTTGTGGGCACATCCTCAGTAGGGGGTGTGCAGGAGGCAGCTGATCGATGTCTCTCTCTCATCGATGTTTCTAACTTTCCATCCCTCTTCCTTCCTCTCTGTGAAAAATCAATAAAAAATATTTAAAAATAAATAAATAAACAAAATAAAATACTAAGAAGTTTTACCAAGATTGTCTGATCCTCTTCTTTTAATCAGTTCCCCTTTATTAATTTTTTAATATCCCTGTTCAGATTTTTCAAGTCTTTTTAAAATATTTACTTATTTTTTTGTTTGTTTGTTTGTTTGTTTCAGAGAGGAAGGGAGAGGGAGAGACAAACAGAAACATCAATGATGAGAGAGAATCAATTGATTGGCTGCCTCCTAAGTACCCACACTGGGGTTTGAGCCTGCAACCAGGAATCAAACCATCACTTTCTGGTTCATAGTTCTAGGCTCAACCAGTGAGCCACTCCACTCAGGCATAAGTCTTATCTCACAAACCCATGTTTTCATCTTTATTTTGGGCATCTCTAGCTAAATATCTCTACACATCAATACTGATCATTTCAAATATGCTTCCCTGGATTCTCCATTTTTCTTGATCCCCACTCTCTTGGCTACTTAGGCTGGCAAGTTTGTGAACTGGGCTGTGGGTTTTCTCTTTCTTCATTAAACAATCTTTCATTTTGCCTTCATTTCTATTGTCATCACACTCTTTAAAATCTTCATTACTTTTGACTTAAACCATTTGTTGGTTACGTAATAATCATTTTAATTTGAAAGTTCCCCTCCCACCACTACCATCACAAGTTCATCGCAGTTCCTATCTACTCTAGACAGGTGTTTCCAGTAACAGGCTGCATAGAGAAAGTAATGCAGATAAAGGAAGGCCACTTCCTTTGAGATGAAGGGAGATGTTAAAAGAAGAAAAAGTTGATTTCCTTAATTAAATACCTCCCAGTTCAAAGAATATATATATAATCGCTTTCCAAAGCCTACTAAGTAAAGTTCAAATTCTTAATAAGGTATTAAGTACCTTTCATATTCTGACTGTGATTACCCCATAATCCTTTGATGTTCTAATATAATGGAAATTTCATTATTCCTCCAGCATCCCCCATACTTTCATGACATATATATGCCATCCACCCTCTTCCAAATGCTTACTTTCCTCCAGTTTCTACTCATCATTCAAAGTTAAGTACTTAGATGAAGTTTTCACCAAGGGGATTCATATACAAACCATCCTCGAATCTAGGGTCTCTGAACTGATATGCACTGATATGCCCACATGCTAGGAGGAGAGACAACTATCTACTAGAGTGTGGGAAGAAACTATTTGACCATCTATTATAAGTACTTTGAAGAATAGGAAATAAAGTAAGGATTACTTTTCTTTAACATACAAATTGTCATTAGGACTGACACCAGGCCCATGCATTAGACATGTACCATGGAAAGTAGCCACTGGAAAGTCTGGCATTCCACAGTGAGGAAGCATTTGCTGTGATACAGATCCAATAATCATTTTCAATATATTATGACATATTTCAGATTATGTAGGTATTTGAATAGCCTTACCTAGTTGTTAATTAAACCAATTCTCACAACATCCTTTTTTCCCTCTACAAGAACCTGAAATTTTAAAAATAATATTATAGTGGAAGCACCAGCAAACAAAAATTAAATGAGGGATATAACACTTCCTCTTCTCCTGATATGAACTTTATATCAATCTCATTAGATGCAAAAACAATAACTGTTGAATCAATCTGACATAAAATTCATATTACCATCACCAAAAATTTTATTAATAGTATGTTAAAGAAAGTAAAAAATTTTGTATTGTTCAATAAGATTTAAATAATTTCAAAATATCTATTTCATATTTATTTTCTTTTTAATTTATAGTTTTATATGTAATCATAATGTATGTAATATATTATTATAAATTATATATGCATAATTTTATATAAATATGTATTACAGGTAGGTATACAAATAATTATTGATGGACTATACAATCAAAAAGTGTGATTACTCTTCTGACCTTACATAGCACTGTTTATAACTCTATTATACTTTCTTCCTTTTATTATAATCATTTAAAAACAGGCATTGTTTCCTCCTTCTCTCTTCTAAACTGTAATCTCTTGGAGGAAAAGGATATCTTACCTTATTTGCAATTATTTGTCCACTGTGTTTAATACATTTATTAAGCACATAGAGATTGATTATTCAATAAATGTTTGTTAGAAGGATGAATGGAAGGCTGGGGGAGTAAGTGGGAGGATGAGTATGTTGTAGCTTAGGTTTTATTTAAGCTTGTTCCTAGTTGGATTACCAAGAAAGAACACTTAACATAGCACTCCTAAGGCAAGAGGGGTTAAAGAGCTCTTTGCAGGTTGGACTCCAGATTTCCCTGAGAACAATGTCACGTTTCAGGAAGTAGAAAAAAGGTAGAGTCCAAATTAGTAGTGGCAACAGTTTCTCTCTTTGAAGAGAACCAGGGCTCTTGGCATGCTCTCCATTGCCAAAAAGGAAAGTTCCTGGCAGCTCTCATCGTCAGCAGAAGTGTTTTTTGTTGTAGTTTTATTTTTTGTTTTTTTCTGACATGTAGTCTCTAAACCTGCCATTTCTGCTGTAACCCAGGTCTGGTTTACCTAAAATGAACTGACTCATCAGGAAATGTAATTTCACTGTTCTTCTTAGCTGAGTATCACAGCTTCACAGCTCTGTTTACAGCATAAATGTTCATCACTGAATCTACATTAAAAAATAATCTCATGCAAGACAATCACTGACCATAAAACATTTTAATCACAAGAGTTCTTCATTGTAATTATCAAGGATTCAGTGTTTAACAGATGATAACATCATATGACACCAATCAACCTGTAAAGGAAGAGTAGGGATGAATCTGGAGAGGAGGTTGCTAGGGAGAAGTGTCTTAATCTGATAAGAAAACTGCTGCCCATAGTGCATTCAAAGAAAGGAGTGAGGTAATAGGTGAACTAGTGAGGGGAAGAAAGTCCAACAATAGTGTCCCCAGAGATAGAGCAAAAGAAGGGGAATGCACACTCCTAGTGTTGTGTAAGTGCTATTTTGGGGTATAGATGTTTTACTGTATTTCATAACACTGCAGAGTTTCAAACATCTAAGTTGTTTTGCTTCTGACAATTCTTAGGTAAACACAGAGCTCATGAAGCCCAGACATCACAAAGACTATAGCCAGTTTTAGCCATGCAGCAGCCTCCAATGAATCTGATGGAAGGTGACTAGAAAAACAAGAGTCAGATCAGCCAAAAGCAAAGCCCTGCCCACCCACCCACTTCTTGGCACCATAGCATCTCATGATTGTAGAGGATTAAGATAAACTCTGAAACTATAAAGTCTCAGGAAGTCTGTGGAGGTAATAATGCTCCCTCACATATATCAAATTCAGCTGCAGTTGAAATATGACAATTCTATTAGATGTCAAGAATTGACAAGTTGCATGGTTGAAGAAGGGAAGGGGAATTTGGAATATACCAGGAACTCCGGGAATAAGAATGTGGGCTTGTTATCACTTCACTAAAGTTTACCTAGAAGCCTAAGGAGGTAATGTAAGTAGTTCAGAGATTCCTATGTGCCTTCAAACAAATCCAGTCCTTTCTATGGAGGACACTCATACAGTGGGGGAGGATCAAGCCCCATATTAGTTACAAAAGAAAGGCATTAAAGTGAAGCAAAACAAAAACAGACTTGAGGCACACACACTTTGACAAAAGATTTAGCAATTCTTTTAAAGTTTTATATATATATATATATATATATATATATATATATATAT